>JAZGTI010018755.1:0-11455 GCA_036877585.1 Botia kubotai
CAAGCTGTTGTCTGACACCTGAGATCAGCAGCAGCCGTTCTGCCACATCACGACTCAAATAAACATGAGAAACTGCTAGTGTGAAACACACACACTCACACAATCACACACACACTCTCACACACACACACACTCACACACACTCTCACTCACACACACACAATCACACACACACAATCACACACACACACACTCACAGCTTTCCCCAGGCTCTCTGCACTCGGCATGTGTTCCAGGTCTACAAAGGGATGCAGGAAAAACTCGTCAAACGTGATGCGTGCATCTGGATCTCTCTCCAGCAGTCGCAGCAGCAGATCTCTGCAGTCATGAGAAACTCTGACTCCAGACGGCAGCTACACACACACACACACACACAGCATGTTATTCATTGTCTCAGTCTCAGCTCGTGTCAGTCTGACGCTCTCTGCTGTAGTACAACTGCGCTATCTAGAGGATGTACAGAGAGTTTAACATCACTGTTCAGATCTGCAGTTCTGCGCCACAAGCTGCACCAAACTAAACAATGATCAGTGCTGCTGTTATATAACATTATTTGATATATTTAAGGTACCTGACAAATTAGAGCAAAACTTCCTTTGGGGGACTTCCACATTTGTAAAAACAATATAGTAAATAACGGGTTTTTATTTAAAACATTGCTGCACATTTTCTGTTATGGTCAGATTATAGTGTTTATAACAAGCTGTGTATTAAAACAATAAACGTTTATGGAACGTCTCTATTTAGACAGATATGTAAACTTGCACGTGTGTGTGTTGGGGGGGGTTGAGGGTGAGTTATGTCAGATGTCAGTCTCACCTCCACCGGTTTCTCACTGCGGATTTTCTCTTCTAGTTCAGCAAATGATCGAGATGCGAACGGAGCGCGTCCAAATAAAGCCTCTATGTGCACACACACACACATAAAATCCACACAGACACACACACAAAACACAGACACACACACATAAAATCCACACAGACACAGACACACAAAACACACACACAGACATAAAATCCACACAGACACACAAAACACAGACACACACACATAAAATCCACACAGACACACACACACAAAACACAGACACACACAGACACAGGTCAGTTATTTCTCAGGTGGAGGTCAGAAGCCGAGCTGGTGTTTTCTCAGAATGAATGTCTGTCTCTCACCGAAGAGAATGACGCCAACAGACCACAGATCCACTCGAGCATCATAATGTTTTCTGCAGAGCATCTCAGGAGCCATGTAGAGCGGAGAACCTCGAAGAGCTTGCTGCTCATCCCAGGGGGACATGTACTGAGCAAACCCAAAATCTGCAGAATGGACAAGTCACTTTACAGAAGCTTTAAAATAAGCGATGTTAGTAATCAATAATATATCAATATTGATGTTGCTGCATCAATGTAATGCAGAAACTGCAGCGATCTGCTGCACGAGAGAGAAGATGCACCCGCCAGCTTTAACACGTTTCCACTCAGCAGGATGTTCTGAGGTTTGAGATCCAGGTGAGAGATGTTCTTCTCGTGGAGAAACTGAAGAGCACACGCTGAACACACACACAAGAGCAGGAGATCAACAAACAACATCACTTCTGTGTTCCTCTGGTTCTCTCATTAATGTCATTGGGTTTGCTGTCAATCCATCACAGTGTTTCTGTACCGATCTGCTGCAGACAGCGGCGTGCGACTCTCTCGGGAAGAATCCGACGACTGCGGATGAATCGAGACAGATCTCCTCCTGAGCACCACTCCAGAATCAAGTAGATGTTCTCACTGTCCCACTGACAGACACAGACCAATATACATATAGTTAAACATAAACCTGAAGTTAGCTAACGTTCTCTAAATGTTCTCGCAAAGTTCCCAAAAACCATTCTTGCTGTAACATTAGATGAACGTTATATTACAACAATATGTTGAAGTTGTTAGTAAAACGTTTTGGAAAAGTTACAGAATTTTTAAATGTTTGAATAACGTTCTTATAACCAAGCAATTACATTAATACGACATCTAAAAACTGGATGTTTTGAATGTTTCTAGAACATGTTTCTAGAACAGACACTGTAAATAACCTGGAAATCTCGCAGATGAACTATATGAGGGTGTCGAATGGTCTTCAGGATCTCTATCTCAGTCAGCAGATTCTCCATCGAGGATTTGTTGAGACTTTTCTTACTGACCACCTTCACAGCCACTGCCTCCCTGCTGTCAGTCTGCAAACAAACAAACAAACCAACTGTCAGTCTGCAAACAAACAAACAAACCAACTGTCAGTCTACAAACAAACAAACTGTCAGTCTGCAAACAAACAAACTGTCAGTCTGCAAACAAACAAACTGTCAGTCTACAAACAAACAAACTGTCAGTCTGCAAACAAACAAACAAACCAACTGTCAGTCTGCAAACAAACAAACTGTCAGTCTACAAACAAACAAACTGTCAGTCTGCAAACAAACAAACTGTCAGTCTGCAAACAAACAAACTGTCAGTCTGCAAACAAACAAACTGTCAGTCTACAAACAAACAAACTGTCAGTCTGCAAACAAACAAACTGTCAGTCTACAAACAAACAAACAAACTGTCAGTCTGCAAACAAACAAACAAACCAACTGTCAGTCTACAAACAAACAAACAAACAAACTGTCAGTCTACAAACAAACAAACAAACAAACAAACTGTCAGTCTGCAAATAAAACAAACAAACAAACTGTCAGTCTGCAAATAAAACAAACAAACAAACTGTCAGTCTGCAAATAAAACAAACAAAAAAACTGTCAGTCTGCAAACAAACAAACAAAAAAACTGTCAGTCTGCAAACAAACACGCAAGAAAAACATGTAAACAACAGAAAGCGAAAATAAAAATTGTTTTAAATAGTAATTATGAATAAACACCTTTCTGAAAGCTTTATAAACTGTCGCGTATGTGCCGCTTCCCAGTTTCTCTGTGAGAATAAAGTCTCTGAGCTTCGGCGGAGCGAAACCTGCAGCCATTCCGAACCGAACCGAACCGAACCGAACCGATATCCAACAAACCGATCAATAGTCAATAATGATAATCACTAATCATCCATAAACCCAGTGCGCGTTTTCCTGCCCTGATCAAAACCATTTAAATGCAAGATTGACCCGCAGACTGCTGACATTACAATGAATATAGATCGTGTCCAATTTCAGCGGATTATATCATAATCATGAAATAAACGCGTTTACACGCGAACCGTCGCGCTCTGTTTACTTCCGCGTGATGATGTCACCGCTCAAGACGTCACACGCACGCTGACGCCACTAAGCGCCCCCTGCTGACACCACGCGGTACTGTATGAAAATGTTTGTGTTGTGCCACATTAGAGAATTAAAAGTTTGCCTCTGATGTCTTTAACGTTTCCCTAACGTTTCTTTTAGTAACAAAACATTAAAAAATGTAATGTTATAGGAACGTTTTGAACATCCGGTTTTTAGACGCACAGCGTTACTGCTTAAGTTATAAGAACATTGTTTAAAAAAACATTGTTTAATGTTTAAACATTGTTTAAATGTTTAAACATTTTTCAGTTTTGTAACTTTTAAGACGCTCCACCAACAATTTAAGAAAAACGTTTCTGATATATACGATGTATAATTTTAAAATAGTTATATGCTAACGTTACTGCAAGAATGTTTTGATAACGTTGAGAAAACTTTTGTGAAACGTTAACCAATGTTCTGATAATGTTCACTGTTATGTGGGAAGGTGCCTGAACTTCTATACCAGTCACGTGCTGGTTCACTGTATTAATGATCTGTGCGCTTCTCTTCTCGTTCAGTGGATCAGATTTGATCAATTAAGCTGCAACAGTCTGTCATGAAGTACGACACACCGGAACTTCCGGTTATATTGCGCCATCAAGTGGAGCGACATCTGTAACTGTTTAATGTACGAATTATATACATCGAGCTGTACAGTTCATAATAATCATCTACCTGTGTGTTCTCAGGCATGTCTGATCGCGTTATGGACTTTGTCATAGAGTTTGAAGGACCAGCGAAGCTTTTTCTGCACGGATAAGCCAAGAGACCACAGCAGAAAATGCTACTGAATCTTCTTAAAATGTTTTTAAACACATTTACAGTTTAGTTTTTACTGACGATTTTTGGGCATGTCAGAACTACTGGCATATTTTCAGTGAGCCCCCCCCCAAAAAAACAGTATGTCTGTTGTCTTGTCTAAAATAAACTAACTTTAATAAATAAACTTGTTTTTGTTATCTGCTTGTTTTAATGTATTCTATAAACACTGTTTACAGGTTTATATGATTTGTGAATACAGCTAAATTATGCATGATCAAAAAATGAAGCAATCGAAAGCAGCCGTCTTATGACAACATAAAACCTTCCAGGCTGAAGTTAAAGGTCAAGACATAAAAACAAACTCTCGGTTAACCAGATAACCTACTTATGGCGAGATGTGGTTTTACATGGCTAGTTAATAGTCTTTATAATGGAAATAAAAAAATTCTGTCCTAGTTTATGGCATGACCCATCTCGACACATTTTACAGCTATATAATAAGGAAAAGAAAATAGAAAAATAGATAACAAATGTGCCATTTATAAAACCCAAAATGCCCTACAGTACCATCTGACAGTGTCGTTAATATTTTGCAAACTTACCTGAACCATTTAAAAGTCTGTGACACAAGAACCATTTTCATCAGTGCTACAAAATCAGCAGTTGTGGCCTACTGGTTAGTGAGTTGAACTTGTAATCAGAAGGTTGCTGGTTCGATTCCAGCACTAGGGGGTTGCAACTGACAACTGACAAATAGGTCACTGAATCTTTTCAGAGCCCAGCTTGCTTCTCTCTCACTCTGAGTGATGACTCTCACTCAGGTCCTTCTACAGCTGTGAAATTAAACAGCTGTAATCTCCTAACAGGCGGTTAACACAAATTAGCACAAGACACCTTCATACAGGGACAAACAAGTGTATCATGAAATCCTTTTGAAAGCTCATTTGACTAGTTTACTGGTCCCAGTTATAAGGAAATATAAATCACATTTAATATCTCTTTATTATCTCAATTATTTCTCCCAGACAGCAATGAGATTAAATGGAGAGCAAATGCGAACGTTTGCTTGAGTTGCTGACTCAGATAAATCTTACAAACATCTCCATTAGTTTCAGATGAGATCTCAACCATGTCTCAAGCTCAGCTCAGATTTGCCAAGTCTGCAATCAAAAGTAAATATTACTCAAGAATTCAAAATGAACCAAAAATGTCTCATCAAATTTACCCCAAAACAATTATTTAACTATAATTTAAATGAATTTAACAGCTCCGTACTCGTGGATGTATTTTAACAATTGTTTCATTTGTTTGTAGCAGCTTTCCTGTAGCTCAGTGGTTAGAGCATGGCGTTAACAACGCCAAGGTTGTGGGTTCGATCCCAGGGGATTGCATATACTCAATGTATAGTGATCAAAGTGTAGTATAATGCAATGTAAGTCGCGTCTGACAAATGCCTAAATGTATGACAAATGTCTATTTTTTTCTAAGCAATATTAGGAGAAACATCAGAGTGGAAAACAACAAACACAGATCTTTGGGAAACACACATTTCATTTGAGAAGCAGTGAAAGAACAGCACTGGTGAAATCAATTCTTTTAAATCATGAACGCGTGTCAGTTGCGTGGGTACTGGTTTGCTCTGGTGACCTAGTTAACAATAGTAAAAACCGCTTGCTGCATGTAACCGAGACACAGTCACATGCACATGAATGTTTTTTAGAACCTAACGATGATTGTGGTTCATCTAGATTCATCAGCATTTTAGTCAGTAACTGACTGACCCATAATTAACTAGAGATTAACCAAGTTAACCAAGATAAAGGCCATGACTTTAAATCTTACAGTTTCTGTCTTACAATAAGCAAAAAAGGACCATTCAAAATTGACCTATAAACACTGCGATGGTGAACGGTCGTCATGCACACGCACAAGCACACATTTGTACAGTTATCTTTGTGAGCACATTCAAAGACACATTGCAATCTTTAGCCCCTCACCCAAACCTTAACCATCTAAGTGTTAAGTTAAAGAAATGTCTTAGTGGTTTTGTGTCCGTACACTGAGAGTCAAAGGATGTTGTTTGGTAACATACTACTTCATAACCAACATACTTCAAAACATCTTTTTTTGTTTAAACTCTACAACAGCCCCTTAAAGGGGTGTCAAAGTGAGAACCAGCCACAATGTCCTCACTTTACTCACTCTGTTCTCACTTCAGTGGTCTCAAACTGTTCCCCACAAAGATAGCTGTACAAGTACACACCCAAACCCACAAACACACTCCCCCACCCACCCACCCACCTACACACACACACAGAAAGACCACAAAACACTTTTTAGAGGAAACTAATGTTGTTTATTTAAGAATCTTTTTACACGTCAGCCTGGAGAGACAGATTCTCTGCTATAAACCAGACCTGTAGACAGCAGCAGCGATGGTGTCATACATATGCTTGATAACAAAGGGGGGGGGGGACAACCAAAAGATCACGGGCCTGCCTGCAACAAGATGTTGTATGCGCTTGACCCAACGGCTGCTCCCCAAACGAGATGTTCATGGAAGCCATAAACCACGAAACAGTAAGACCCAGTAGATGAACAGTCTTCAAAAGCATTAATACCACTCTCATCACACACTCAAGACAGTCAGAAACAAAATAAAAACAGAACAAACGAACAAGACTTCGTCTGTCTTATAAGGCAAAAACCTTTATCCGATACCCTTGGGTAACTAACAGAATGACACAGAACAAAAGAACAGTCAAGGGTACACCAAAAGGCATGCATGAAAATTACTGACAATATAAAAATCAAGACATATTCTGTTGAGGCTACAGAAACGGAGACAAAAGCAGCAGAGGAAAAGGTTTGTGGTTCGAACCTAGGTACAGTACTTGACACTCCAAACAGAACATAGTCACATTGGAAACCTGTGACACTGCGCAGGGGAGTGGGCGCATAAAATGCAGATTCCAATGAAAGCAAAGAACAAAAATCACAATTTACTTTTAACCTCTTAGGGGACCTGCCTGCAGTTATGGCACGGTGAAGCAGCTGGTTCTGGGCTTAAGACCACCACCGCCCAATCAAAATCCTCCCTTGCCATCTTATGAGAATTCTGATTGGCTATTCCATCAAGTCATTTGTGTGACAAGCCCTTACAGGTGATCCAATGAAATTTCAGTCAGGTGTATAGAAATTCCCCTTGTACACAGATAGTTTGTAAAACCAAGCATAGGATGGGAGAGGAATCATGGCAAGACTTATTCGCAATAAAAGTCATTTGTGTGTAGTTCTCTATCTGGCTGTTGGTTTCTGGGTTGGTTTCTCCCTTCAAGTAAACTTCTGGAAGCATGTCACAGAACAGACAAGATGATATAAAGACGTTTCTAAAAGCAACTCGCACGCCACATAATTACACAACATCTGACAGAGGAGAACAGCTGAGCGTTAAGGGTACTTGAAATAACTGGAGTCAAATTGCTTTGGCATGATGGGTAAGAATCAAACCTATCACCGAGTGAGACTGTCTCTCATTCAGTTTCGTCTCTTCCGTTTGCACTGTCACAGCAAATCCGTTTTTTTGTTGAACCAAATTTCACCGGAAACAAAGCAAGCAAAATGTTGGAAGAAAAAAACGAGGTCAGAGGTACACTCTTAAAAAAGGTGCTTCACAATGCTATAGAAGAACCATTTTTGGCTGCATGGTTCCATAAAGAACCTTGAACATTCACAGAACTTTCTGTTTCACAAAAGGTTCCTTGTGGTGTAAAAAGGTTCCATAGACTATTAAAAGAAGAAAAGAATCTTTCACTGAATGGTTCTTGGGGAGCCAAAAATGGTTCTCCTGTGGCATCGCTGAGAAGGTCCTCTTAACACCTTTTTCAGAGTGTAAAGCAGACGACAGCATTTTACAATATATTAAATATTCATTTTTCACACAAAAGATATTTTACAGAAATTAAGTCATATGAATTTGTAACACCATGAGGGTGACTACCCAGCTAACAGGGAACGTTCTCAGAACATTGGCTAACATTCTGTAAAGTTCTCCCAATGTTAATAAAATATTCTTTCAGTAATGTTAGTAGAATGTTTTTAAGGTTATATATCACATTACAAGTTATTTTGAAGTTGTTAGTGGAACGTTTTAAAACGCTACAGAATTAAAGGATGTTTGAACAACCAAGCAATAACGTAAATGCAATGTCTAAAACCCGGACGTTCTGAACGTTCTTAGAACTTTCAACAAAACAATAACGTTTTGGAACCTAATGGAAACATTAGGGAAACATTCTTATAGTCTAAAATTGCTGGCTGGGTAAATTCAGATGAACTATTCAGTGGGTTGCCTTCATGACTCGTGGAAATTTGTCTTGCTACTTGAAAAATATGCAAATGATCTTTCCCCATCACTTCTCTGCTTTATCTGAAACAAAAATGTTAGTATTTTGAAGTACAGTTCAGCGATTCCCAAAATTAGATATTGCCAAATAAAACATGGGATTGTGGGACATCATATCACAACATGGAGTTCAAACACTAAACAGGAAATGAAGCCCTGAACATCTGTGACATCACACCATCTCTTCAGAGCTATAAGAGGTTCCTGGCTTATCAACCTAAAGACTTCAACAGGGGTTTTCATGCAGTACAGCTCCCTGAGACCCTGTCCTTATATGGGCAATCTGTGAATACTCTGAGATTTTATGCGTATTTTAGCTCACAATCTCTCATGCAGACGATGCTTCACACAGCAGACTGACATCAGCCTATGACATCACTCTTTCAGGAGCAGCAGGGAGGTTGAAGGGAAAAGAACATATATTCACACACAGGTTTATAGACCAGAGAGAGAGAGAGAACTGTCAGGCCTAACGGTGATCCTCAGTTTTGCGAAGTTTCCAAAGTCTTTCACGTACTTCTGCTAGACCACTAAGCGCTCAACAACAATACCCCCCCACCCCACGGTGTTCCACTGTTGTTCATGTTAAAACATTGAAATCAAGACGCACAATAACTACAGCGCTTCCCCTGCCAAAGAATCCCATTACGTTAGTTATAAAAAATTCAGTCCAGCTTTATCTGAAAGCCTCCATACACAGTTCAAGTGTTGATTGACTAAGGAAATTTCTTCACAATCCGTACGCCACCCGGTCGCGCTGGATGATCCAGATTCTTGCTTAATGGCTTGGCAGAGGCATGTTTTTTAACATGGCAAAACGGGCCAGGAATTTCTCTCTGTTACGATCCGCGCCAAAGGGGCAGACGTGAGAAGTGAGCCGAGATGAAGAAATGACACAGCAGGCCAAATAAAATCTGGTCGTGTAGCTGAAGTTCCTCAGAGAACTCCAAAGACAGTCTCTCTCGCTCGAGTTCTGTTCATCTCATCTCCTCCATCTTCTCATCTCCATGAGGTCATCTGCCATTCAGCTTGTCCAAACGTATAAAAAAAACGAATAAATTAAAAACATAAAAGCCAAAGAAATGACCAACGGCGCTGCTGCTCGGTGAGAGTGAACGGATGGTTCGTTTTAAAAGTCTCCAGATAAGATGGATCTTTAAAAAACACACACAAAAAAAAGAGAAAAAAGCTGGAGCTCGTGTTTACAGAGACCAGTGCATCTCGTCAAAGTCCACAGCCTCACCCAGATTAGCATCGGTCTCCAGCAAGCTCATAATGACCGCCATGGCTGCCTCATCAGTGCTGAGAGAGCTCAGCCCAGGAACCCCCTCCAGATCCAGCTGAGAGCTCGTTTCTGGAGGAGCAGAAGACAGGTCAGGAGAAACGCATCATGTTTTGAAAGAACTTACGTTAGTGTCATGTTTTCATTGGCTCAATCAAGCTTAAGTTTGCTTGATCGACCAATGACTGAGGGGATCGGGGAAGGGGGTGGGACTCTTTGAAAAACCATTTTAAAAACATTTGAAGTCATTATTTTTAGTTATACTTCATGATGAAGAAATTATACACTTCATATTTATTTTCTAAATTAATAGTTTTATATTTGTTAATATTAATTTAGTATATTCATACTCTGCCAAGTGCAACAAACCAACTAAAATGTTAAAGGACAGGATGCAGTAACATCTACCCATCAGATTTTCCCCCGCAGTGAAGGCCCCGCCCCGCGCCTCCTCCTCCGAACTCGACTTCCCGGCCGTCTCCATGTCCGTCACTTCTCCGTTTGGCACCTTAAAGCACGAGCAGCACTGCGGTGTTAGAAGATTAACACTGACGAGCTCATTTGAAACACACTGTGTACTGGTGTGGACTCACGTTGCTGCTGGTCTGCACCAGTGGTGACTTGTCCTGTGGTAAACTGAACGGACTGGTATTGCCACTGGATGGTGAGGAGTTCATCCTTAAGAAAACAGAAACGTGTGTGTGTAAACGACTGATTTTGGAAATGTTCTTTGGTGTGAGGACATGCCTGTAATTAAACTGGTTTCAGGTACACCTCACCCCGATCAGATGTTTTTACTTTTCAGTTTAAAAACTGCTAAAGCCTTGCTGCAAAAAAGTAATAAAACCTACATGATTTAAAAAAAATACATGGATGAAATATTAAATAAAAACATTTGCAAATCAGTAACTTTCGCCTCTACCGCCATGTTTGTTTGAAACATAAAATTGCAGGTTACTTTGTTTTTTACAACATATGTTGAAGTCAAATGAAGCCAAAGTGTCAATTCTCGGGAAAAATGAGACAAGGCAGCTCAAATAAATAAATCATTTATATAAACGTACATTTGCGAATTTGGTAAGATAAGAAGACCATTTTAAACACAGATTTTTTGAACTAGCTTATTTGATTTTTGTTAATTTTTAACCCTAAACAGATTTACAGTTTGCAGCTTTAAAGATAACAAGCGACAATGACCTCTTATAAATCAACTTTTCATAGCTTTATTTAACTGTAAACAAAACAACTTTAAATACAGCAATGGAAAGTCACGTCACATGATTGGTTTACCTGTTGTAGTCCATTATCTCATTAGCAATTTGGGTCCCTATGCAGCCAGCGTAAATCATGGTGCCTGATGAGCTGGAGATGCCTGGGATGACTGGAACCTGCGACTTCTTCACATCACCTATGAAGCAAAACACACTCAGTTACTATTGGACCTTAAGAGTCAGTGCCTCAATAACAGAGTTAATAACGGAGTCTGTGCCTCAATAACAGASTCTGTGCCTCAATAACAGAGTCTGTGCCTCAATAACAGAGTCTGTGCCTCAATAACAGAGTCTGTGCCTCATTAACAAGAGTCTGTGCCTCATTAACAAGAGTCTGTGCCTCAATAACAGAGTCTGTGCCTCATTAACAAGAGTCTGTGCCTCAATAACAGAGTCTGTGCCTCAATAACAGAGTCTGTGCCTCAATAACAGAGTCTGTGCCTCAA
>JAZGTI010018756.1:0-11455 GCA_036877585.1 Botia kubotai
GAGTGACAACGTATAAAAACAAACACAAGCACAGTGTCGGAAAGCTTTGCTATTGCGAAATGGTCTCTGTTTGCGCTGTTTGTGTGGAGGGCAGAGAATAAAAAACTGTAAAAACGTTTTTACTGACATTTCACTGTATTAAAACCTTCTCAGGGTCTGCGTTGTTTAAAGCTGGTTAGAGGAAGTGGCTTGGCTTTTTTCTAACAATGTCGCCTCCTTCCTCTTTGAAAGTTATGGCTTGTGAAGTTCACATACAAACAAGTGCCCAAGGTCGTAGTTGCCTCCAAACTCTGTTTCTAAACCTTCATGACTGAATCTCTAATCCGTTGCTGTGAATTATTTACTGGTCTAAGAACAGTTTTTAAGGGCAACTGCTACCTTTGGGGCATGAAACAGATAAGTGATCTCTTAAAAAAAAGGCGAGAGACAGGAAGCATATATTTTCCGCAACTTCCGCCGCCATTTTCTCACTATCTTCCGAGTCACACTCGCATTCACTCTCCAGCCTGTCGCCTCAGGTAGCGGAAGACAGTCGCCGGTCTCTACGTTCTGAAGAACAGCATCACAGCAACATTCCCCAGAGCAGCACAAACACACATTTGCTTTTGATTTAAAGAAAATAAAACACATTTTATGGAAACCAGTGGATTCACTGGTCCATTCATTTCTGGATGAGAATGCCATTATAAGATTTAAAGGGAAGGGCATCCGTGCTAAATTTAGGTGAAAACACTGAATTTAAGCCTACCTGAGGCGGGGGGGTAGGGGAAACAAACGCTGTGGCTGAAGGAAGCCGGTAGGGTTTGTTGGACTCACCTTCCTTTTGGTTGTAGATGATGTTCTTACAAAGCAGGTCGTTGTGACAGAGAACAACTGGAGAACCCAGTTTAGAAAGGTTCTTCTGAAGCCAGAACATCTCCTCTCTGAGGCATGTCGCGCTGGGGACCTCACTGTTCAGCCTGCAGACAGAGAACATGGGTAGCTGATGAAACATGTTAAAATATTTCAAGAAATAAACCAAAAACAGTTGAGTTAGAGCAGTGCTCAAAATGCTCTCTTCACCCTACCCTGATTTACAACTGTGAACTTATATTAATAATTCATCATTTGAGCTGTCAGATCCGATTTTGCTGGTATTACGTAATAAAAAGAACGTAAAATAAATAGTTTTTAGCTCAAATACAGACAACGATATAGAGGCAGAAGTTACAGATTGCAGCTTTTATACCTCTGGAATATCACAATAATTAATTTATGAGATTGCTCAATAAGTCTCAATTTTGACATGCAATTTCAAACATGGCATCTTCAACATAAAGCCTGTGGAAAATAATCACTAAATTCAAATAAGCAAATAAAAACGGTTACTAAATTCATTTTTATAACTAAATAAAAATCATTTGGCATTATATTTTAGATATTTAATCTCTTTTTATAGTAAAATATGGAAGTGCGTTCAAAATTGTTTGCAGAAACGGTTTAAATGTAATTTGCAGTAAGCATATACGTAAAATATAACCGAGACATTGCATAGGTGTGTTACTTGCAATTGGTGTTTGTTGCGAAACCACTAATTGCAGTTACTGGAAAGCACACATCACACTTTTAATCAAAACAATTAGTGCTTCTTTCTAGACCAATAAGCAATGCCCTAGCAACCAGCATAGCAGTGCATTAAAGATCATTCAGCACACACTTTCAACCGCATAGTAACATTCTGGCCTATTAAAATCCACTCTTTTATGCACCATCTAACAGCTGTTTGCAAATTCCCCACATTTAATTTACAGAACGCATATGTATCATATGCATTACAGCTTAACCTGTTGAATATGTGCAGTGCGTTTACGTGTGAACCTGTACAGAAATGTCATACGGCAGAAAAATATGGCACACTTATGCATCACTACAAGTTAAGACGCATTTTTTGGCATCTCACACCTATATGTATTTCAGCACTTTTAAATTATATATCGCCATGATGTTTACACCTAAGGGGTTTGTTACTGTGTGCAACTCTCTGCTTGTTCTGTGGCGCTCAGAAAACTCCTCAGAAAGTTCGCGGTTTCAAAATGAGAGGTCATGTGACATCTCTCCGTACCTCTGCTCCTTCTCTGGTTCCTTAAAGTGTGCAGGAACGAGGGAAAAGAACTTGCTCATCTTTATCCAGAGGTCTGACTGAGGCACCCAACCATTGTGGGCGTGTATGGCGTGGAACTTGGCCAACTGCCTTGCGATGTGCCTGTAATAAATTCAAAATGTACATTATATACGGTAAAAGAAATGGATGGATACCATTTCTCAAAGTACTTGGATACTACAAGTACTTAAAGGGACGGTTCACCTATAAATGAGAAAGTGCTGAACGCTGATGAATGTTCTTGTTAAAAAATGAAACAAAAAAAATCATTAAGCCTCAAAGGGGGTGCGAAGTTTAACGTGTTAGATATGCAGGTTTTTTAAAGCCGGCTTTGTGTAAAGACAAGACTGAAATGTGAGTCTGAGTCTCTTACTGAGTCGCTGAGATATTGATTTGAGTTGGAGATTGTGAACCAAATCCGTCTCATTCATAAACAAATCAAGTGAACTGGATTAAAATATTCATTGAAAAAGAACGTCAAGCCCTTATTGAAGCTTCACAGCATTTTATAGCTTGTTCCCTTGAAGCTATACAGCTGCTAACACTGTAGCCACATTGTCCCAGGGAGGCCTGGGACACTATTGTGGTGCGTCCCCGCTTGTCTTAAAGGAATACAGGGTGAAGGTTACATGACCAGCGTCTGGCTGGCTGGAGGTCAATGTCAGTGTCTCTATCTCTGTCACACTAGTTCAGAGAACTAGTGTAACTCGATCAGTTAGCTTCGCTTCACACGGGGCAACTATAATCTGGCCCCAGTCTGACAATAAAGAAAGACTGTTTGTTGAAGGTTTGTTGACTGTGCAAGTGACTGTTTCCCACCTGAAGATGGCAGGGCTCCTGATATGTTCAGGTTCCAGGGCCACACCCTGCAGGAACTCATAGCACAGGCCGTTGTTAAAGGTGCAGTAGAGGCGTGGCGCGCACCGATGCGCCTGGAGCACCCGGAAGCTTTTCACCTCGTTCTCGCGGTCCACGAACAGTTCCGTCTTGTTTCCGTAGACGCGCACGAGGACCACGTCCTGCATGGACCCGCCGGCGTAACATCCGATCAGCTTGTTCGTAATGCCGTCTGTGAAAGTCTGCAGAAAGAGGAATTGACGTGGAGATTGAAGTTATCAGCTCACGCAGCTGGTTTGAGGTTGATCGGCGTCACATGCTCTCTGGCCAGTTCCTGTTCTATTCATCTGAGTCAACTGACCAGAAACCTCACACTTCAGAAATGCAAATTTGGAACAGAAGAATACCAAACCAGATATTTATAATAAAATATTTGCCAGACCAAGTATTTCCTTTAAGCTATTTTTTGCCTTTAGTGAGCGATAGAATTACAGCGGGGGAAAAGATTAGGGGGCGGGACTTGAACTCCGGTCTCTTTTGATGCTACTCCACCATTGGTCAGAGTGCAACCCATGAAGCCACAGCACCAAAACTTTCTAAATATATTTTAATATACAGTATAAATGATTATATTCCACTGGTGTTTGACAGCTTGGTAACAAAACACACTTAACCACATCTTAATACTTGTGAGGTGTAACGACTTAGGTATAGTTTATTTTAAACTGTTGCCAGAAAAAGCACACGCCATGTGACGGAGCCGAGCAAATTTGCATTGTCTAACTAATGTAAATAATGCTTGTTTGGAAAGCTAAGCATTCCAGGGCACAATCGTCGGCACTCTGTGGGACTGAATGACAGTGGGCGGAACGTCAGGAATTTGATTTCTGCCGGCATCAGAGGGGTCTGGCATGTGCTGAGCACTCTGTTTTGTTTCAAGTTCATTAAAACAACAAAATGCGTATCTTATTCTTGCTTTCCCACATGCAAGCAAATCACACCCGTATCGACTGTGTTTATGCAAGGAAATGAGTCTTAAACAAGAATACTGTTACAGATCGCTGACTTTCTATCTGGATTGAGACTTTTTATACTTGTGGTTTTACACGGTCATGAGGTAGTCAGTTTATATGTAGCTTTTAATAAACCGAGTTAACTAAGTTAAGTGGAACATATTGCCATTGCCAAAAAACTGTGTGATGCTAAAACAACTATAATAATCCTTTCCGCTCTGGTAATGAAAGATTTATTACGATACAGTCATAACTTCCGAATGGAATTTGCCATGTTGATATTTCAATTATAGGGCGTTTGATCTATTACTAAGCACCTAAAAACTTGGTTTAAGTCGTCTCCAATGGCACAGAGCAAAAGGAAAGATTATTATCTCCATAGTACTGAGCACCAAGGTGACGGAAACCTGAACCGTCACATTGAAGACCATTAAAGCTGTCGTCAATAGCCAACGCATGCAGGTTCTTGAATCACTGAAACTGGTTCTAAGAAAGTCTAAGACAAGTCAAGTGCGAGATCCAACGCCATACAAACATCAGGAGAATGATTAGTCATATGAAGGCTTGTACATTGGCAGGTTCTTGGAAAAGTCGTAAGAAGGTAGTTTTGAGAAATGGGTTATTCAAACAGTCGAGCTGTTTTTTAAATTTGTGAAAGGCGACCTAATGTAGTCTGGATTCTTCTCATCTCTGGTTTTTAATGATGTACGTGCGCTGTCATCGTTTAATTATTTAGCTGGATTGCAAACAACCGCCCAATGTAAGAATCCCACGCAACTATTAACTTAAACTAATTTTAGAAATGAAGAATGTTGTATGGTTGCAATTACGCAAACGAGGGAGGAAAGATTCCAAAATATCTTCTTTCTACAAATTGACATTTTGTTTATGATATGTCCTGAACAAGGATTGACTTTTACAAATCAGAACATCAAATATTAAAGGGAGTGGCCCGAACCATATGCGGGACTCCTTTATAATATTTACAGTAACAGATAAGACCTTGTTATGGTCAACATCAAAACTAGGACACAGAGATTTGTTTATTAAACAACAGCAATTATTAGGTTTGCATTTCAATTAAATTATGATGCATAACTTCACTTCACCATAATAAACCAACTTTTAGCTGCCAAATGCTTAAATGTTCACTAATTACTTAAGTCGTAATTACACATAAATTAACTAGGTTTTGTTTTGCGCAACGATGTGGCATTTTAAAGCCACAAACGAAAGCGAGGGCAAAAACACACGCACACACCAGTATTCCATCCAAATCATGGACAGTAACGTATATCCATAAGCTACAATGTGTATGAACCTATTGGGATCCACCGCCCACACATTTCCCGTTACAATTTTACTCGTACAATTTCCTCTTACCATTACATGTAATAGCGAACTTCGTATCTTATTGCGTGCATTTGTTGCAAGTATTTTGTTGCATTACGGAATGAAACAAATTCTTATGAATAAGCGCATTAGAACAGAATTGCTTTGACAGCTCGCGTTGGCTGGCGGTGCGTCTCTGCTGAGCGCCATGGTGCCGATGCGTCCATCTGGTGACGCAGCTCAGGGTCTGAAGACTCAGATCAGCGTTCTGCATTACATAACGCGTGTGAAACCAGCTGCTGTCAACGCATGGCGGCTTTTTGCGACATTAAGAGCGGTCGATTTGTAAGCAACGGGAAACGGCACGGGAATTACCTTCATTTTGACCTCCGAAGGTTTCCAATGGGGTCTTAGCGTCTTGATCAGTTTCAGCGCTCCGGCTCTGTAGTCGTGCTCGTCCACCGTCACGTCTAATTTAGGAACCACCGGCGCGCATTCGGGGACATGGATGTAATTGGCCATTATTTGAAACGTTTGCTTTTATTGTTCTGACACCGGGGACGTTGCAGACGACGGAGCGGAAGATTCAATGAATGCGATCTAGTAAAGCTGGGTGCGGATTTAAGCTCAGGTTCCGTACGGTTACGCCTCCAATGAACACGTTCGAATCATTCGTCCGAACCGATTCTTTTAATGACTCGATTCAGTTGAGCGTATTTAAATTGCTCGACTGTAGTAACTTCATTTGGTGGTGGAAATTACGAAGCGCAATTGTTAATTTTGCTGTACTGTCTCAATAGAAAATGTGGTGATTTCATTATTGTATTATTAATTGTTTTACTTGAGCAATGACTCCGTGAATCGGTTCGTTGTTTGGAGCAAACTGTCCGAACGAATGAAATCTCTGAAATGAATCAGTCTTCCAGCTCTTGTAGATAATCCCACCCCTGTGTGTTGAGACTGTCGCGGTGCATGATGGTACTGTATGACTCACAAGTTGCTTTGCATTTGTGTCTGTAAAGCTTTCAGCGTTACTGTGTAACTGGGTTAATACTGAATCGCTGTTTGATTTTATGTTTTCAGGTCATTGACCGCAAATTGATCATTTGTGCACACTGTTAAAAGCCGTTTGCAGGATTTCAAATGGTTCTTATCAGTATGTTTAAATAGACATGAAATAAAAGGTTTATGCATTTTCAGTGGGTAATTAATTGAAAATGATTCCGAATGATTGTATTATTGAATGATTGAAAATTATTTTTAATAAAGAATCGAAAAAGATTCAAAGATATCAATGAATCGATATCAAAGAATGTATAGACCGATATTAAAAGGTGGGTGGTTTGGTTAATGGACAGCTCTTTATATTATGCAGATCTACATATTATAATTTAATTTTTTTTATTTGTGTTTGTTTGTTTATTTATTTTGTTTATTTGTTTATGTTCCAGCATATTCTGTGGGCCTTTCTGGAAATTTCTCCCAGATACATGTCCCATGCCACTGTGAGTATCATGAGATGAGAGGATACGTCAGTTTACCATCCCTGGATGTTATGTAACATCAAAGGTTTGACAAATTGAGGTTCGGACCCAGTGTTTCAATCTGGATGTTTCTATGTAAAACATTCCTAGCCGCATCCTGTCCAGGTGTCCACTGAAGAGGGGAAAAAAGCGCAATTCAGATTTTATCCTGTGCGTAAATTAAATATATACACGGGCGAATCATGGCTCAAAAGTTCGCTTCCTAACATCATTGCATTTTAAAAAAAATATTCAAACACATTACAGAAGAGGTACAAACGGGCTAGTACTCACCTAATAAAGAATCACGAAAATGAACAAGATACGTCAATTGTTTCTACCAGGTTATAATAAACAGGGGTATTGTTTATAAATTACCCTAAACTCTATTTCTGTATTTGTGTTCATTCAGTTTTATATCATATGACATCGACTTAATCCAATAATACATTTGAGACGTCTCTGATAGTTGATAGCACATCACATGACCCGTTTCTGACCAATCCCGTGTCGTCGCAGACCGGAAATGACGCACGGTTTTCACACTAGCGCTTCCATTATGTTCCTGTATCCTTAGCGAGGGTTCGAGGGTAGCTCGCATCCACACAGTCTTACACACACGAGTTGCACTTTGTGTAGCCTGTGGCACAGCACTGTAGCTGGGCGCATCCCCGACACCTATCTGGCCACAAAGCGCTGTCTTTATAAGGTAACGATTGATTTCCCGGCTAGCCAAGCTTATGTTAGCCAGCACATATGTTCTGTTGAATGGTGCATGCGGTTTTTAACTATTTTAAAATCTGCGTTGCTGTGTAAGTCTAAGAGCCAACGAGAATTGGTTCTCATATACCTTTACGCCTCCCCAGGTCTCCAGTGAGTATGGCTATGAGACAGACTCCTCTCACCTGCTCTGGTCACACCAGACCTGTTGTGGATCTGGCGTTCAGTGGAATAACTCCTTATGGATATTTCCTTATTAGTGCTTGTAAAGGTATGTTTGTCTCTTTGTTTTGGAATCCTAGTGGTTCGTTTGCTAGTAAAAAGACAATGTAAGTGCTTTTAGAGAGATGCCACGTTTGAAGTAAGTTCAATAGCAGGTGGGGTTCAGAACTAATCTTGGATATCTATGTTCAATCTTTGTGCAATTTTGTCCCATTCAGATGGCAAACCTATGTTGCGCCAGGGGGACACGGGGGACTGGATCGGGACATTCTTGGGTCACAAGGGTGCTGTGTGGGGTGCCACCTTAAATAAAGAAGCCACAAAAGCAGCTACGGCTGCAGCAGATTTTACAGCGTGAGCACAAGGACCTACAAAACCAAATTTGGGTGCAATCCAATGAAATAGATATTAGTTTAAATCGCTGCGATCATGCCTTCATAATATTTACCAAACAATTTCTTTTGCCCCGGGCAGAAAGGTGTGGGATGCTGTCACTGGAGATGAGGTCCTCACCCTGGCCCATAAGCACATTGTGAAATCTGTGAACTTCACACAGGTAAGACTTAGGTCCAAAACAATGATGATGTCATCTCCATGATGTCACTTGTGTTTATTATGGCATATAAAGGCACGTGTATGACATAAGTACTCTCTGTGTGATATTATCAGTGATGCGTTTGCTTCACCAGCATTTGTTTAATCAACAGGACAGTAACTATCTCCTGACTGGCGGGAATGATAAAATGCTGCGCATCTATGACCTCAGCAAACCTGAAGCAGGTATGTAGCTGACCTGCAGCTCTACTAGCATGATGCTAGTAACGCCAAGGCCATGGGTTTGTTCCCAGGGAATGCACATACTGATGAAATGTATATCTTGAGTGCTTTAGGTCGCTCGGGAATGATTTTTAAAGTACATAAATGTAAAATGTGGAGTGATCGTTTCAACACAATTCTTGTTATAATGCCAATGGTATTTTTATTGCAGAACCCCAAGAGATTGCAGGCCACACTTCTGCAATAAAGAAAGCCTTATGGTGTAACGATGACCAGCAGATTCTCTCGGCTGCCGAGGACAAAACTATCCGGTGAGTGTGCGACATGGTGAATGCCATTGAACCTTGTGGTGGACAGCTTTGACCACCACTTATGCAATTTTGAGTTCCATGTCTCTGCTTTTTTGCATCAGATGTAATAAGCAAATTCTGTGTCGGCTTGAATGTGTGTGTACGTTCACGTGTAGACTTTGGGACAAGAACACAAAGGAGGCGGTGAAGACACTTTCGTTCGAGGCGTCCGTTAGCAGCATGGAGTACGTCCCTGATGGAGAGGTTCTTGTCATCACTTATGGGAGAACTATTGCTTTCTACAAAGCCCACAGGTAGATAGAGGCTCACTTTCTGCGTGTCGTTTTTAATAAAGCATTTAGTTAATGCCTAAATGTAAAGTGTGTTTGTATTACAACCGACCTCTAATCCAGCGTAGCGTGCAAAGGTTACCTTGGGAACAGCATGTCCATAAATGTACTGACAGCTGATCGAGCCAAGCTTCTCAAGCCGATCTGTTTTCTTTAGTCTGGATCTGATAAAGACTGTAGACGCCCCGGCTTCCATTCACTCGGCGTCCCTGCATCCAGAGAAAGACTTCTTTGTTGCTGGTGGAGATGATTTCAAACTCTACAAATATGACTATGGCACCAAGGAGGAGATGGGTGAGAATGAGAACCACACACGATGCTTGTGTTTGAGTGTCTCGCAGTTCATATATATATATATATGTACATATATGGTCATATGAAGCAAACTGTGTGCGTCTTCCCTTCAGAGTCATACAAGGGTCACTTCGGGCCTGTACACTGCGTGCGGTTCAGCCCTGACGGGGAGCTTTACGCCAGTGGATCAGAGGATGGGACGTTGCGTCTGTGGCAGACCGCTGTAGGAAAAACATATGGCTTGTGGAAATGTGTCTTGCCTGGTGAGTTTCTCTGGCCTCGATTGGTGGGGCAGTTGTACTATTGGTGCTTACTTCTGATTGGTGGATCAGTTGTACTATTGGTGCTTACGTCTGATTGGTGGGTTGTGAGAGTGTGAGATTTCAGAGTGACCATTTAAACAATGGCCTTCAGATACATTAACCGTTCAGCCATAATGTCAATGTGTAGCAACTTGTCAAATATCATCTGGGTTTTAGGGGCTGCTGTTATTAGTGTTTGACTATTTGAAAGTTCCTTGTAGGTCAGGGATAGGCTTCTTATAAATGAGCCAGTCCTTATAAATGAGCCTTTTTACGTAAAAGCGTATGTCAGATGAATAGATGTAAACGTTATTTGTGTAACCAGTTCACACCAGTTCAACCTCTGTCCGTTACAGAGGAACTGGCGTCCGAGAACTCTGAGGTACTCTACTGCCCTCCAGCAGAGATCAAGGCCTGAGTGTGGAGAGTGACAGAAGAAGCCAAAAGGAGGAGAGGTCAGGGGACGGGATGGGTCAAGAAACCACACCCCAGCAGAGTGCTGTGCCACCACCCTTCTTCACTTGAGACGGACCGTACTGCCGAACATGACTTTGGAGCGTGGCGACTGACTAGCGAATAAGCACGTTGTGGAAATGAGCATCAGGTGATCGTGGTAGAGCTGAGGGTACCAGCGCAAACGTTGACCCTGCAGCTGCCCGCTTTCTCTCTGATGCCCACGACACAGCGCTCGGCTACTTTATACAGCAGCACTGTGATCACCTTGGTTCAAATGTTTCATTTTTTTCAGCGCTACAACGTGCTTTTAGTAGATTCGTTTCTGTACAGGGAAATATATGCAACGGCTCGTTCAATTTGATGACATCACTCAGTGGAAGTGGTCTTGAGGAACGCATTGTTCGAATGTTAATGGTATTGTGAACCTGTGCTAAATGGTTTCCCCAATGGAGAACTTGAATGCCGGCAAATGTGTAAAGCTTAAAAGTGACTTAAGTTCTGTAATCATTTTGTCTTTTGTTGCAAGATGACAAGTTGTATAATTTGGCCAATAAAATGTTGACGTACCTCTAGACATCTGCAACGTGATTTTATAGTTGTATTTTCTTTTAAATCTAATCATAAATGATTTAAAATTATGATGCACAAAACGCTAATTATTTTAATGCTATGTTTTGCACTTAAGTCTGCCAGCAGATGTCCTTTTTAGGTCCACAAAATGCGTTTGACTTTCTCTTGCTTGTAAAAGTGATGCTTAAGTTTAAAACATGTAGTGGTAAATCTACCATGAACAGGCGCTTTGATTTGGTTAGCCCGCGAACTCGTCGGCTGCGTTTTTAAATTTTGCGTATCAACCAATCAGCGCGCTCCTTTCTGCGGCACGCATCCAATAGGGGTCTCTCTCCTAAGACGGTCTCTTATCGCGTGAAAGAAATCCGTCTCGGCCAGCGAAGTGTCCTGCTTAGTGCTCAAGCCAATAGCGCTAGTATACAGAGGAGTAGACATGTCGGATTTTCTGGACGACCCCTCTGCGCTAACTAAAGATAAGCTTAAAAGCGCACTACTGGCCCACAATGTGTCTCTGCCGAACGGCGATCAGAAAAAGGACGTGTATGTGCAGCTGTACCTGCAGAATCTGACCGCGCAAAACAAAAAGAGCAGCGACCCTCCAGAGGTCTTCTCCAGCGACGAGGAGCTGC
>JAZGTI010018757.1:0-11454 GCA_036877585.1 Botia kubotai
AACTGAACGTCAACCAACACAAATACACGCCGTTTGTTTCTGTTTATCTTGTACCCTCATTCTCTAGCAATTACCTTCCTGTTCATAAACACACAAAGGTGAGCAGGTTGCTAGTTTAATGCAGATAACAAGATGTTCCTATGACGAAGTGTACTCTAAATAATTTGCAATTAAGGTGGAGCTGCTAATCACAAAAGTGGGCGAGTCTGTCCCACCGACAAATACGGCCACTGCCCGTTTTTACCATTGCCATAGCAACCAAAACAAAAGCATGTCCGGCCATGATGTTACGCAACTAGTTTTGAGTACAAACAAACAAGCTTTGTCACAAACATCCCCCAGGTGACCTTTCGAGAACGATGACCTTCAACTGTTAAATCTGTGATATGTTTGGACTTGAATACCTTGCTCATTAATTTGTTCTGAGATTTGTTTTTCAGTAAAATTACACTAATTGAACACTTAGTGAATTGGACTGCAAATAATGCAAAATAATTAAATAAAGTTACATAAATGTTACATAAAGTTACATTTATGTTACATAAAGTTACATTTATGTTACATAAATGTTGTTTAAAGACAATTTGTAATGCAGACGTATGCCAATGGTGTAGAGATGAGTCATCCGACGATGGCGTTTCCATCTGAAATTTGTTTGAAAAAGAAAAATCAAAATTAAAATTCCATAATTTTAAGAATGTTTTGTCTTAACATTTACATAAGCAACAAAAAACATGAAAGAAAGTTTTGAAATGTTTTCTTGTTAGCAGGAAACTTGTTAACCAACCCTAAAATGACTGTAACATTTTAAATGTAACTAAAGCTAGTAAATCCTCTGACGGCATCAACACATCACAGGCAAATTTTATGATTACGTTTATTCTCAGACTGGAGGATGATGTCACAAACTATATTAGAAAATTTATCAATGGCTCTATTTAAAAATAGATTTATGATCTTTTAATGATTTGCATCAGAAGGCAACTGAAATTTTTATTACTTTTCACAGTAAATAATTACGCAGAATTATTACTATGTTTCTCAACAATTGTCTTAGCTACTTTTACAATGCAAATATTTTTGTGTACATTTTTGTTGTGTAAATTATGTGAATACATTTCTTCTTTCTCCTTATTTTATTGTGCCCTAATTCTTCAGATTTATATATTTCTCTTAACCTTAAATTTATTTTATTTTTACTTTTGTTTTGTGTTACTATATAATTTTACTGTCTTTCACGTGGAGAGCATTTCACTACACGTCGTATTGTGTATGGTTGTTTATATGACCGATAAAACTTAAAACTTCAATTTACAGTTTATTGTTTAAGGTTCTCTGCAGGAACCTGGAACATTGCGGGTGTTTAGTTTGCCATGTGATGGTGAGTGACATTTGTCACTCTACTATATTGTGTAATGACCCAGATATACTTTGCATTTTAGTGGTGTCACAGCACAAGGAAAGAGGAAAAAGGGCGAGAGTGACACATGAGGAACAGAAAGATAGAGTGATGAAAAGTGATACAGTGAGTGAGAGAAAAGATGGACCTGAGTGAGCAGATGTGACTGTGTGTTTGAAAGAGACATTTCATCTACTTCATCATCTTTATGAAGAAAACCATTAGGATTCCAGCACGGGGAAGCAAGAAGGAAAGACGCCTCATGAACGTTTGAAGGTAGCTGATCATCTCACCTGAGCCCCTTTGGTTTTTTGGTGTGTGCTTTGCTTTTATGTTTTGTTTGTTGTAATTGTCACATATCACTCTGCAGTTTTTTTGATCATTAATAACAGACTTCTGATAAGGCTGATAACAGACGCCTCTGGAGGACACAGGCCTCCAAACACTTCTCTATAGTCTTTAAACAATCCAGCAAGCCATCAATTTCTAATGTTTGCAAACGTGCATCAAAATATGCATCTTTTGCCATTCCCTCCACGTTTCTGGATTATTCTGTGTCTCTGTGCTTATTTCATTATGCTATTGCTACTGTGGATAAGATCCATCAGCATGGTTACTTTTGCATAACTGAAGTTAGCAACACAAGTGGCATTTATTTTCAATAAGATAGCGCAAGCATGCTGCCAAAAATGCTGGGTTTTAAATGATCAAACACTAGATATGCAGTTCAAAATGATCACAAAAATCATTTTAACACTATTTGTTGTCAAGCGGTAGTTAATCAAGCATCAGCTGCATGAAATTTAGGGTAATCGATTCCTGCATCCACTAAAAGTCACTTTGGAGCCAGTTGGATCATTATCTATCATAATTTGCCTTAAAATGCTAGTTGGTTAGATATTTTGTTATCTAATGGAATGAAGTATGCCTCCTTTGGGACTGTAATATTTACAGTCTTTCAGAAACAAGTAGCAGTTTATACACGGAAGAAGCTAAATATGTTATATATGTTATATATCCACTTCCTGTTTTCTGTATTTGCTGTAATGCAAAGTGATAATGTGTGTTCAGACGGTTATGCAAACCCAGTCAGATATGTGGATAAGGAAACAAACTGATGTATTGATAATGAAAAAACACATGTGATAGCACTGTGGTACTCTGCAGTAACCATTACAGAATAAATATAGACTTTAATCCAGTTATGTACAGGTATGCAGGTTGATTCATTTGCATTATTGCACTTTTTGACATATATTGTTAAATTATATCAAATATTATATGAAGTTTTAGTACTTTCTGCAATTATCTCTGGTTGCAAGGGCTTTGCTATGTGGTTACTAAGATGTTCTGAGTAGTTTTGGGTTGTTGCTATGCAGTTGCTAGGGTGTACTGTGTACTGTGTAATCACTATTAGGTTAGCATGTAACCTGCAATTAGTGTACTGTAAGTTGTTTTGAATGAAAAAACCTTTGCCTAATTTTAAATACGAATGACTTCTATTTCTAAAACTGCTATAAATCTATTTCAAAACTGCTATTAAGACTTCAAGGGTTGATTCAGGTTGATTTAAGGTCAAAATGCTCTTTAGAATCTGTCTGCCTTACCTTACAATTTCCATGCCTGAGGTTTAAGCTCTCAGCCACCCTCAACACACACACAGCTGCATGGCTGCCAAATCCAGCTCTTAATTATCTCTAATTATCATGTATTTGCCAAGATATAAAACAGAACTGTCACGCTAACTACTTGTATCTACAGTACAGTTTTACTGTACATCCTCTAGCTAACTAGATAGACTGGTAAAGCTAACCGGTAGAGCATTGCCCTAGCAAGGCAAAGGTCATGGGTTCAATGCCCAGACGCGTTCTGATAAAATGCTTTGTAAGTGGCTCTGTATTAAAGCATCTGTCAGATGAATCAAAGTAAATTTAGAACTAGAACATGATCTTTTTTCCAGACAGGTGATTGTGGATGCTGAAGAGGGTCTGATGGATGCACAGGTAGTGAGTGACAGTGAACAGGAGACAGAGGAGAAGGCCGTCAGACGGAGCGCCTCTCTGCTCTCCCCGCAGCTGAAAGCCGTGATGAAAATAAAGAAAAAATACCTGAAGAAAATGCGAGCAGAACAAAGCTGCTCTTCAGCCAGGCTGGGACACAACACTAACTCTGATAACATCAAGTCAGACGGGAGTCTGACGCCTAAGAGGCCCAGGAGGAAGTCCAAGCGGCGCGTGATGTTCCCGAATGACACACTGATGTTCAAGCCGAAGAAAGAGCGAAGCCAAGCGAAACCTTTCCTGATCTTCTTCAGCGTGATCATCTTTGTCCAGGTAAGTTTAGCTTACGTGTCATTTCTGCAACACTTTTCTGGCATGTTGTTTATATAAGCTTTCGTTTTCAATGTGTGTATGTGTTGCATTATTTCCTAAAGATTCACTGTGTAGTGTTCAGAAACGCTTATGTAATTCGTAATGTCCAAAAGATAATTGTATATCCAAAGATAATTGTAGCTTTACATGGGGTAAATACTGTCTCCTTTTGTCTCAATTTGTTCTGTTCCCTCTGTACTACAAAATATGTTCTTCCAGGTCTACAACGCCATCGAGAATCTGGACGACCATGTTTTGAAGTATGATCTTGAAGGTTTAGAAAGAATGTTACACAGGGAGGTGTTTGGCCAGCAGGAGGCGCTAGAGGAGCTAATGGACCATCTAAAAGATTACCTATCCACTTACACACACCAGCAACCACTTGCCCTGTCTTTGCACGGGGCGACTGGCGTGGGAAAAAGCCACCTGGGTCGCCTACTTGCGCGCCACTTCCGTTCCATGATAGGGGACAAGCTCGTGGTGCAGTATTTTTCTAAGCACCACTGCCCCCTACAGGAGGCAGCGCAGCATTGTGCCTCCAAACTAGCTAAGCGTATAGCTGAGGTAGTGACTCAAGCCGAGGAAGAAGAGCAGATTCCGTTCTTCATACTCGATGAGATGGAACTGATGCAGCCGGCGCAGCTGGACGTTTTAAAGGCGCTTCTTCAGACAGATCAGACAAATGAGTTTCTCAACGTGGTTTATGTTTTTCTTAGCAGTCTGGGGCAAAAGGAAATAACCGCTCGCGCACTTCAAAACGCCTCAATGGCCGGAGCTAATAAATCACTCCGGCAGGCCCTGTCTGCCATCCATTCGTTGTGGACAGAACCCGCAGTGGAACTTATTCCTCTGTCGCTACTGGAGCGTGAACATGTGATACAATGCTTTCTAGAGGAAATGACCCTTGAGGGCTTCTATTCTGACATCACTCAGGTAGAAATACTGGCAGATGAACTGGCCTATCACAGAGCAGCTGGAAAACTGTATGCAAAATCTGGCTGCAAACAAGTTGTGGGAAAAGTTAACCTCCTCTGATCCACTTGAAAGTGAGCTACAATCGTGGTTAATTACCGCGATTACTGTGTGAAAGGGGCTAATAACAGAATTTAATATTTAAATTAATTAATCATTTAATATGTTTGTATTTATACAGATTTTGTCTGTATTGCCTCAATTTTTAAAAGGAATGCCACTTGTTTAAACAGCTTTAAACTTTTCAGTACTTACATTAATATATAAAACTAAAACTGTATTGAAAATGTTCTCAGTCTTTTCCTTGTGTCTGCAGAATCTTGGTGCCTGGTAGTGTGTAGAACTGCTATTGCCTGGTTGTTGTTTGGGTTTGTTTTCACCTTTGGAAAACTACCACATCAGTATGTGTGTGTGTGTGTATAGACAGAAGCCTGGTTACCACCACAAATAATTTTTGGATCCCAATAACACACCCCACCTGCCTACAGCTTCTTCCTAAGAACACTGAACACAACAAGATTCTTTTTTAATCACTTTCAGACACGACTTAAAAGCGCATGTCACGCGATCACCATACATGCACATGCAAAAACATGCGCGTGTAAATCAATTTGTGGTACTGATTTTAATTTATATTGATAAATCATTGAGTTACAGTAATTTCTAGTGTAATAAATTAAAAAATGCATCACAGTAATGAGAATCACATCACTGAAAATAGTGGGTAAAGTAAAATGTCATTTTAAAAGAAAAATGTCAGGACAAATTCTTTCGAAGCAAATTTGGAGAGAAATGTGCATATTTCTAATCATGGCTGCTGATTGGTCGCAAAGCGCAGCTATGACCTTTTCACCAAGCTGCTATTCGAAGGGCCGGCCTTTTCTCATCTCGTTACAGATGAAGTATGCACGTGCCATGGGGAGGTTAAATAATATTAGCATCAATGTCGAGACATGTATAATCCAGACAGCTGAATTTACTGACAGCTCAATTATGTACTCTTAATGTTTCAGTAAAGCAGCGCAATTCAAAATAGTTACAAGGGTGGAAAAGGGCAATCACAGGTGCTGGAGGGGGCAAATTTTTCCAGCTGAAAATAAAAAACAATGAAAAGTACATTAGCAGCAGAAACCATCAGATTGCAACTCATTCTTCCATGTTATTCAGTAAAATAAAAAAGACTGACAAAAAAGAAAAGATTTAGAAGAGAACTATTAAATAATGAAGGTTGATTATGTGTCTGATCTCTGGCTTGCATGCAACCGTCGGAGCTGAGGGTTCATTTCAGAAAGAAGGTGGAGGCCAGGCCCCAAACATTCCTTTGCTCTGTGGTTTTAGCCCAAGACTTTATGAACTCTCCAGATTTGTGTACCTTCCAGCCATTGTACAGCAACAAGACAGTTCAAAGCACAAGAACTTTCCTCTGTTCCATCACTGGTCTTTATTTGGTCTGTATTTTCACATTACCTAAATGAAACAAATGCATTTTTCAAATAGGATTTATATATATATGTATATAGTTGATAAGTTGTATAGTTTTCATTCACAGCCCTTCTTGGTAACACTTTAGTATGGGGACCAATTCACACTTTTTTAAAAAGTTGTCTATTAACTTGCATATTAACAATTTATTAGTACTTATAAAGCACATATTAATGCAAGATCATTTGTTCATCCCTTAATCCTACTCCATACCTAGACTTAAACACAAAAGCAACTACTTTTTCAATATTAATAAGCAGTAAATTAGGAGCTTTTTGAGGGAAAATATTTAGTGTGTGGATTAATATATTGTAAAATCAATCTAATAGTGAAACTATATTGTGTGTGACATTGAGTAGCTGAATGTATTTTACTTGAAAATAGTTTGTTGATCTCAGAGGTTGAAAGTTACTCCCAGGAGAGTAAATGACCAATGAGTAACATCTGGGAGTGATGCAGCATTCAACATAAACACTCCTCCACAAACAGCTGGTCACAAGTGGGAATAATTGATGGTTACAAGCTCATTTAAAAGATCGCGTGACCCCATTAACCAGCTGAAACCTACATCCTGTTATACACTAACAGTTTTTGTGTGGGTTATGATCACAGAAACCCTTCTGTGAGGTTCATAGAGTTCATTCTCTGAACCCAACGCCCAACCTGAGCTGCAACCCACAGTAGACCAACAGCACACAGAAGCTAAAGGTTTCTATTGTGTGTAATTTGAGCAGCCATAAACGCACACATCTCGCAATTCTTTGAGCTGAATGGATGATCATTTACCATAGCAACAGGAATAAATGCAGACTAGAGTCCTTTGAAGGTCAGTCTCTGTAATTCTGCACGGAATGCCAAAACAAAACATTTTTCTTCAAGTGTCAAGTTCTCAGATACGCCCAATATTTTCCATCTGGTGTCATTGGGCCTCGGGCCCCTCACTAGAATTACAACTCCAGAGGCCCAATCGTACTGTCACAGACTACTTTAAATTACTTTTTACCTTTTAACTATTTAAAACAGCCACAGCAGCACCAGTATTTTTGTGTGGGTTGGGTAAAACTGACCAGCAAACCAAGATAGAAGGTATATATATATATATTTAAAATGTGTGTGTGTATCAGGAGAACATTGCTCAGAAAAACAAAAGAAGTCTGATAAAGATTCATCAGGGAAAAAAATATTTTGTGAAAAAGTGGAACGTGCAATTTCTTTTGTTTCATACAATTTACGTCAGGCAACATTATCATGCCAAAAAAGGCGGCAACATCAGTTAAAGGTTCTGAGAATTACTTAAGAAAAGGTTCATAGAATCATTCCTGTCCCCAAGCAGTCACCCTGTAAAAACACAAAACCCAACACACAGGTTTGATATTGTGATTTGCTTTTAAGCTCACTAACCTGAAGCAACATGCCTGTGTAGTTTACTTCTAAGATGTTGCTACAACTTAAACAAAATTAGCAAGCAGGTATGCATGGCATGTGATGAGGAATGAGGGCTTCCCTTGACAAAAATTGGAGGGGATGCCGTAAGGGTAAACAGACCTAAAAATAACCTGAGGAACCAATCAAGCACACAAGGCGTGTCCACAAAAAGGTGTTCAGGTTACACCCATCCGCAACACATCTATAAAAGGAATAATGATTCACTAGTGAAATTACCAGAAAAGAAAGAATAGACAGTAGAACCAAGAAGTAAAAGATTTAACTAACCGAAAGATAGAAATCTCAAAGCATAAGGAGACGTAGAGAAGCGAATGATTTTCAGACTCTGCGAACAGAAAAGCTTCAAATTATTTTGAAAAGATGTGTTCAGCAACCTCAAAACTTCATCCTCATGCCAGTGTGGAAGGGTTGGGAGAGGGAGACAAAGCCCCAGCGATGCCATCGACCCTCAACCTCGCCAGATCCCACAGACCCCGTGCCCGCCGGGTTCTCTACCCTCCAGGAGCGAAGAAAATCTTGCCAAAGGAGGAGGTGGATCCTGCGAGACGATGGCTTGTCTTGCTGTCTGCTTTACTTTTTCTGCAAATCTACATGGAGGAAGGGCCCTGTGACACTCAGCAACCCCAAGAAGCTGCCTGCTCATCTGGGGAAGGTGCCGTGGAGACACCCCTGACCTGGGGGTCTTCAGAGATAGATGTGGCTCAGTGCTGGGGATTAAACAGTCATGCAAATGCCCGAGCACACTGTCCTGGTGAGTGAGTAGCTGTTTCTGAGGCTGGTGCCAAAGGCAACATCAGGGTGCGAAGACAAAACCGCATGCTGAGTTGCACTTCCTGGCTGCAGGAATTAGACTATGCACCAGTAAGCTTTTCCAGAAAACGCTGAGACTGTATCTGGCTATGAAACTGTGTGTGAGCGTGCACATACACACGAAGGAAAGAAAGGGGCCATATAACCGGGAAAAAGCAGCAGGATTGAATAAACCCCTCTGAGCTGTACTGGATTTCCCACATTCACTGAAAAGTGAATCCTGCATGGGCTGAGACTCTGACTGTAAACTGATACATACGCGCGTCACGCATCGACGTAGGGGAAGGGGAGTCAATGATTCACGGGGCAAAAAAACACACTCTCCAGCATTGAACTCTGTTGTGTGTATGTATGTATGTCTGGGAATGCTTCTGTCAGTGACGGCAACGTGTATGTGTAATCCTCTGTGTGCCATCAAACATGCTTTGGGTGAAATTCATAATAGGTTAAAAGCAATAAATATCAGGATGGAGGAAAAGTAAAACCATTAGATCATTGTGCGAGGATGGGAAGTGTCTGTTTTTTGGTCTGGATGTATTTGTCTGGAGTCTACGCTTCACAAAATCAGAGTGGATTTGTTGTAATGTTAAATGAACGCACAACTGTTCTGTCTATGTGTAAAATGAATATACCTTATTAAATAAATATTAATATATCTCTTTCTTTGTCAGTGTCTTGTTTGGGAAATCTTATTCGATGACATCGCTAAATGGGACAAGGAAAGCAAACTAGACTTGAATTTACAACAAGTTTTTTGATCTGATCTGTCATGTACATGCTCAGTACTGTTGTTCATTTTTAACCCCAAAATGTTACGGATTGCAGCTTTAATACAATATAAGACTGACCGAATAGGATAACATGATGCAGAAAAATAAAAATGACATGTGTGACAGTATAGCAGTACAGCAAACATTGTGTAAATGATGGCCAGGTACAGTAATCACCAGCTAAACTATTACAGACTAACATTAGTTTCATGGTAACTCTTGGTGACTCCAAACATGTACATACACGTAACAAATCATTCACTTTAGTAATTTGTTTGTACCAGTTAGACATTACACTACCTGAAACCTGTGAACATTACATCATTGCAATAACACCACAAGCCAAAAGACACCTGTACAACACCTGTGCATCAGCTCAATAAACAGTGTATGTGTCTGTTTCAGCATATATTAGCACTGCGATAAGAATGAACTGCAGTGACATGAATCTGTCTGCATCATGCAGAGACCAGGTGTGGTGCATTATCTTATAGCTGCTGCATTATCATCAATTATCATCAGCAACTCATTAGTCACCTGGTTCATGCCAAAGCCATTGTTAATGCACATAACTAATTAAACATTTCTGTTCCCATGGTAATGACAGAAAAACATTTCTACAAATGTTAGTACAACTTCACTATTAGTACAATTGCTTGACATTCATAGTCTATCGTGTCTAATAACTGCTGTGCTCTAGGACACAGTGAGAGCTGAATGCTTCTAAATTACATGACATACGAGAGCTTTCTATTGGAAGTATCAAAGACTGGAACATAGTGTTCTACACTTGACTTTTAATACTTTAATCACCCTAATTTCTCAGATTTGGGTTGGGAAAAATCAAACAATTGGCTCCCTTTTAGCTTCCATGAGTGGGAATTTGAATTGGAAGGACAGGATGAGGAATTTACTGAATTCAATTTCAAAGACTAAAGTCACACAACAAATTATATAAGAGCAAGTCTTAAGCTCTGTGTTTAATCTTTTTATTTAGTAATTTTATAAGCTGCTTCATGGCATTTAGTTCCATTTTGAAAACTACAAAATTAGAGCATTCTGGGAAATGTAGGATTCTTCCACCATTATGGAACTTAAATACACAATTCTGTAGGTAGTATTTTAAATACTATTTATTAAGATAATCTAATGTTTCAGAAAATGCCCCATATGTAGTATGGCACTAAACTATTTATGAATAACTGACAGAAAAATAATAACAGAAAAATTATATGATATATTATTGAAAAGTACACTTACAGCGGTTATATAAATTTCAATAAATTTCGCCTTACTTTCACTTAGATCAATTCTACATCCTGTTTGCTAGAACAATTAAGGATTAGAACTGAAATTCTTAATTCAGTTATTAATGTCGCACAATCCCACTTTCAGACGCATTACCTTAATCCATTGTGACGCCACAGTATACTGCGACTGTCAATCATTAAGCATTTTTACACCTTCTTTGACGATTTAGTTGTTCATAATAGATCAGACAATGTCAGTAGGACAGCATTCCAACCTATAAATAGACAAGTGTCGCAAATTCACAGATCTATTTAAAGCCTGGGGTCACTTCATTTATGCTTTTTCACTCTTTCCGATTATATTGTAGGTACATCAAGTATTTTAATAATCCTAAGAATGTGAAGAACCAGCAATGAATCAGTCATATTTCACCCCAAAATCAAAAGAAAGTAATAAGAACTGAAAATCAGGCTATTTTTGGGGGGCAATTGTGGCCTACTGGTTAGTGAGTTGGACTTGTAATCAGAAGGTTGCTGGTTCAATTCCAGCACTGGGGGAAGGCACCTAACCCCCAATTGCTCCCCGGGTGCAGTAATGTGCTACCCACTGCTCCGGGTGTGTGTGTTCACGACTTGCAGTGTGTGTTCACTCCTCATCAGTGATGGGTTAAATGCAGGTGTCACATTTCAGGTATGGGTTACCATATTCTGACGAATAGGTCACTTTCACTTTTAGGAAGTTTACACTTTTATGTATTGCAGCATTGTTTTTAGGACTGCTATAAATATTGCCATCACTGTACATTGCTTTGTTTAAAACAGAAAGCAAAAACACGTTGCCCCCTTTCTGTAATGATGGAAACTGCAGATAAATTATGTTCGACTGCCACGTGCATGATATTTAGCACGTAGACACATGGAAAGCCACAGACTTTGAATGAGACACACTGATG
>JAZGTI010018758.1:0-11454 GCA_036877585.1 Botia kubotai
AGGCAGCAGAGTGGGGAGCAGCAGAGGGGGCTCGATCTCCCATTACAAGAGAGAGCGCTGACCGTAGCAACGAGATGGGCATGCTCTCACAGTGAGATCTTGAACCCGCCGTGAACGCCGCCTCAGCATGCAGCCTGCCCAGGCATGTTGGACAGTTTTCACGGCCGTCGGATGACGTCAGGAAGCACCGCATCCAGAAGCGCACAGACGGAAAAACGTCTTTAAAAAGACGCTCGCCGCCTGTGGAGCTTGTTTAGAGGAAATAGCTCTCTGTGAGAATGTGCTCGTCAGAGCTCCGGTCTGCCAGACACGCAGATAATCCGCCGAACCCGGAACGGAAAACACCGCTGAATCCGCCTTGTAAACGCTGAAGCGCTGGCGAATGCTGGCGAACACCGCGAACATGTGAGCGAGTGTAAAACACACACTCTGCTCCGAAGCAAGAAGCTGAATGAAAGCGAGTGCTGGCCAGCTTTTATACACCCCGCTTCCGGCGTGAGCCGATGCACCGCGCTTTGCCCAAATGCTCATTGGCTCTCTTCTCTTGGGCCGATGCTCATTGGCGCGATTTTTTACTATGCGAAGGTGATAGGGCTCTCAAGCAAGACCCCATACGTCAGTCAGTTGACGTAATGTCGAACGTGACTGACTGAAAGGGAACCCCCCTTTTATTGTTTTACACTTAAATGAAATAACTAAGAATTTTGCCAAATCTCCTGAACTATGAAAGGGCAAACTCTAAGTAATCTGAATCATAATCATGGTAAAAAAACATCTACAAAACAGTGTATATACAGTGTGTGCTGTAGGTATTGGAGGCTACAATTTACAGCAGGTTATGTTCTAAATCCCAGTGTATACGCACGTGGGAAATGTAGACACTTTTTGAAGCCACTTTTATGAGTATATAGCGTTTATACATGAGGCAGCTGGACTTATAAGTTTACAGGACAGCCTCAGACATTTTTAAGTCAAGTCACCATTAACCTTGCTGTGCCCTCCTTCTCTTCTCACAACACTTTGTGGTCTGAACTCGAAATGGACTGAGAGTTGAACCCAGACAGCACATTTTACAAGGCTGGTAAGATCTAGACTTGAATATTGATTGTACAAATGTCCTGGCTAACAGAGCCCCTCTCACAAAGATTCTAACATATAATTTAACATTATTTCTGGCACCTGTAGGTCCTGTTCTTAACTTAGCACTGAACCATGCCAGAGAAGTATCTTGTAAATCAGAGCCTTACTGCCAAGAGGGGTCTGAACCAACTGTATCTCCTAGAAATGACAGAGCACAGACCATAAAAGTCAGTCCTGCAGGTAAATCACATCATTGGATGGAACAGATTTGTAAATCATGAGCATTGTTATTACTGCCACCTGTATCAGGATTGATGTTTTTATGACAGTCGATTCTTGTGAACAATGTGACCTGCAAAATAACAGAACATTTCTCCTTCCACAAAACTATTCTATCAATTACATTATAACACATTGGGACTTATTTATTGCTGACAGCACCCCAATTATAGAGCAAAATGAAAAATTTGTGTTACCTTTATATGTACATATATAAGATGATTTTCCAAATAGAACATTTATCAGTTTTGTTAAAAACTGTGATAATATATTTTTACCAAATGCTTATTGATATATCTCCCAAAACTGCCAGTTTTTCATCCTATTCATATTTGTCAGCTGGAAGACAAAACAGTTTCACACTAGTTTTTCTGGTTCAGGGAAAAACTTGCCAGCCTTCTTTTCATGAACTTGTTTTCAAACTGTAATTTCTGCTCCTCTAGTGTCATGACTGTTTATGAATGCTCTCACAATCCAACAAAAGAATTTGTATTTACCTCTAATACCTCTAAAAGTCATAATTCTGGTCTGGATCATGTCTCCCAGGTTTCAGTGGTGTTGAGTGTGGACTGTAGTTTTGAAAAAGGGGTACAAGACCACTTATCATCTTATAATGCTGTTATAACATTTTCACAACATCACTTGTTGTTGTGTATTTATGAGAAAGATCTGCAGTCTCTTGACTTTGTAATGTGTGAGGAAATTTAAAGCAATGTAATGAATTGAGTGTCAAATTAACGACACTGTGTTGTTTAAAACAGTTTAAGTGACCTTATTTGTGTGCATTAAACGCAGAAACAATCAAATGTGTATACATATGGGTGTTTTTTAAACGACACTACAGGGGAAACATATAACATATAACTATATGTAAACATACACACATTAAAAACATACAAAACACAAAGCAAGGAGAGAGAGAGAGAGAGACAGATGTTAAGCCCATAAAGATTTAAATCAGCTAAGCATTTCTAGACAACCCAAAATTTGTCAGATTACTATTGAGTACCACCACTATAAGTGTGCCAAATTTCATAATTTTCCTACTTATGGTTCATAGGGCTACCGTAAACTTCTATTGGGAAAGAAAAAAAATTATACTAACAATTCCAATAGGGGCCACAGCTCCTTTGGCTAAAATCTGAAGTTTTTTTATGCAGACCGATTGATGGATAAGTTAGTCCTTTGCAGTTGTGTAGAGGTATTCCAAGACTTTTGTTTTGAAAGTTAAAAAAAAACGGAAACCGGAAGTGATTTGAGCAGGACGGGAGTGAAAACGCAGGTGAAAAATTAATACGAGTTCGGGAAGCACATGCTCTATGAGCTGAGAGTGCCACAAAGGCAAAGCCTAAATGTAATAATTTCTTTAACATGTTACTGTTGCTGTGCAGACGCGAACGGCATTGCAGACTCTTTAATGCTCTTTTGATGGTATTGATTTTTCAGTTTTGAGTGTTAAATGATTGCTGAATTAAGTATGAATTATTTTTATACTTGAACTTTTTGGACGTTCTACAGTGTCTTTTTCTCAAGATTTTTGACATTTTCTATAGACACTTGAATAGACTTTCTGAACTGAGAACAGAGCTTGCTTTTGAATAAACCTGGTGTTTGTGTTTAAAGTTTTTCTTGCCTACTGGAAGCATTTTCTCTGAATTCTCTTGTTTTTTTAAAGAAATAGAAAGATTTGATATTGACAGGTTTTCTTTAGTTGAACTGATTACCCTGTCATATGTGGACGCTCCAACACCAGCCCAGTTCTGCCGTGAGGTCAAAGTCTAATAGTGGGTTATGATTTTTGTTCAGGTATGTTGATTCACATATAAACCATCTGTGATGTGAAGTGTGAAATTTATTTTATTTTATTACGAACTGTTGGTAACTGAACGTCATCTGAACTGTTTGAGGGAACAGTTTGCTTGATTATGACTGTTGTGGAGATTACAGCAGTAAACAGAGAGACTCTAAACACAAGTATAAACAAGTAAGAATTTTTTATTTATTTTCTTTTACATTTCCATGTCAATTCACAAGTGAAGAATTTGTGTTTCTTTATTCTGTATTATCCTTGGGTTTTCTTTACACCTACCAATGCTAAAAAATAAACCAAACTTGTTGGAGTTGGGGCATTCCTCCTGTCTTGTGGGCTGATAGAGGAAAAGAAGGGTTAATTTTGCTTTCTACTGGGGAGCTACCGTGTACATTAAATCCCAGAGCCTCAATCCTCATCAGTCGCTACTGCAACAGATAGTGACATATTAAGCAAAGCTGGTAAAAACTTACTTAAACATATAAGTATAGGAATTAAATGTACTAGGGGTGGAAGACACATATGTTGTCATTTCCCTAGTCTTCCAAGATACATCGCAGAACTTAATCTCACCCCTACGTTGTAGTGAAAATTCCCGCTACAGTTGGTCCTATTTGTCTGCTCTCTAGTTCATGAATCTTCTAAACTGCTAGTTGAAGCTTTTCTTTCCTGCATTAATATGCTACTGTTGTTAGGGGTACAGAAGGAGAACCCAAGCGCAGACATCTTTTAACAAAATAAAACTTTATTTAAACAAAAAGACCCAGACGGGGGCAGAACAAGAAACAAAACCAGACTAGAATAAAACTTAACAAAAACTTAAACAAGACTTTGAGAAAACCAAATCAAAACACGACCAGATAAACTTTATATATAAGTTAAGCTAAAAAAACACAGACATGATACTGACTTCTAAACTCTTAGAAACAACATTAAATGGGGAAGAAACCAAGGCAGATAACAAGGGCAGGCAGGTGAGGGGAATAAACGGATGACAGGAAGCTAATGATGAAACAAGGGGGTGGGGTCAGGACACGAGACTGGAGAGCACATTGCAGTTATCTTTTAGTAAATATCTTTTTATTTTTAAAATTTTTAAAAAAATTTATTTTTTATTTTTTATTTTATTTTATTTTAGTAAATATCTTTTTTACTTTTTATTTCACAGCAAAATGATTAAACGGTTGCTCTGTACTTCTAGTCTTGGGTACAAAGTGGCTGTGCTAAACTACCAAAAACCTTTCTAACCCTGAGCTAATAATAGCAGGTTAGGTTTACCTTAATGCCCAGTGGGGCTATTTAAATGTGCTGTATTACTAATCTAGGATCCAGTTCCCAGACATGGCCTTAACATGCTTTGGACCCCTCACTCCTGTTTCCTCATATGACACAAGGTGTATTTTAATGGTTTAACCCTCCTACTATCTTTGGGGTCAATTTGACCCCATTCAATGTTTAACGTGTCTAAATAAATGATTGACATAATATTTTTGTTCCATATTTCACTACTTTCCATATTTCACAGACTTTTCCTACTTTGATGGGGACAACTGGGTAAACATAAAAAGAAATATCAACATTTCACACACATTTGTTTTGGTTGTTTTGGATGATATTGAGGTCACTATAACATGCAATTTTATAATCTTCAAACAGTTTTAGGGCCCTAACCTAACATAACTATAACTGTAGTGTTGCGGGAACCACTGATAGTTCACGCAACATGGGGGAGGGGAAAACATCATTGTTGTGAGAACATTGATATTTTCCACGCTGTGGGGGCAGGAAAATTTGATTTCCGCAAAGATATTGATAGTTCACACAACATAGGGGTGGAGCAAACATATAAAAGCTTGCACAGCAGCCCTCTAAACCATTTCTCTTGGTGCTCTGTGTCCTCTCTTTTTCTGCTCTCTCTCAACTAATAATGACTTCTAAAGAAAGATTTTCTGTCAATGAGGTGTTGTCACATCTCTTTGACCATGAAAGTGACATAGAGGAGAATGTGTCTGAAACAGAGGATGATGTTGAGGAGGACCCTGATTATGATGCATCCTCCTCTGATGAGAATGATACCCTCAGTGGAGACCCTCCTGTTGTCTCTCAGCAACAAGCAAACACACTACCTAGCAAAAATGGAAAGTTATCATGGTGCATCTCCTCACTTGAACAACAGGGTAGACTTAGTGCTGCTAATGTAATCAAAATAGTTCCAGGCCAGATATGCTGTCAGCCATGTCCAAGACATAAAATCAGCATTTGAGCTCTTCATTACACCATTAATCCAAAAGGTTATACTTGACATGACAAATAGAGGGTGAAGAACTGCTGAAAAGGAAGGTCACCATGTTGGGAACAGTGAGAAAAAACAAGCCGGAGCTTCCCTCTGAGCTGCTTGTAACGAAGAACAGGAAGGTAACATCTTCAATGTTTGCCTTCACTGACAAAGCCACTGTCGTCTCCTATTGCCCCAAGAAAGGGAAAAATGTCCTGCTGATGAGCACCATGCACAAAGATGCTGTCCTGAGCACCAGAGAAGACAGAAAACCACAAATGGTCTTGGACTACAATGAGACAAAGGGAGGGGTTGATAACCTGGACAAAGTCACAGCCACATAAAGCTGCCGAAGCATGCCTGCCCGTTGGCCCCTTGTAATTTTCTTCAACATCATTGATGTGAGCGCCTACAATGCCTTCGTAATATGAAGTGAAATAAAGAAGGACTGGAACAGTGGAAAATTGAGTCAAAGGAGGATTTTCCTGGAGCAGCTGGGTTACGCATTAGTGAAACATCATATCGAGAGAAGACGGTGCCTTCTAAAAGCTTCGGCAGATGCTGCAACTGTTGTGAGAGACATCCAAACAGAGACACACACCCAAACTCCTCCAGTGCTTCACACTGCAGGCAAGAAACGTGGCAGGTGCCAGGTCTGTCCTAACAGAAATGACTCCAAGACTAGCAACACCTGTGTGAAATGCAAGAAATACGTCTGCAAGGAACATGCATGCACCTTCTGCGCATCACGTGTAAAGTAGAGCAGACAAAAGGCTGGAATGTACCTTCTGGTGGCCTGAAGGAAAAATAATATGCTGTTCATACTCTGTTTGTATTCTGTCAAACTCATTTTAGTGCCTATGTAACTTTGGTTTTTACTATCTTACACATATACATTCGCATACATAGCAGTTAGAGTAGCATAGAGGGGGTTTATTTAAAGGGCTATTTAGACAGTCAACAAATAAACATGAAGTACCTGACACATAAACTTGGGTAACAATTATAACTATAATAATTTTCTGGAGGTTTAAATTGCTGGGGTCAAATTGACCCCAAGGATAAAAGATGTTAGTAAATTTGAAGGTAATAGGAGGGTTAATGGAATAGTGTGGAACAGATTATGGGCAAGCTGGATTTGTTAACTTATTTTAGTGTCTAAAATAATTAGGGAATCCAATTCTTTGGCAGACCCAGCAGGATTTTACTGACCTCGATATAGAAGTAACAGATATTAAAAAATCTGCCCACTGTGATTGTAGGGGATTGAGTGACAAAGAGGAAAAATAAAGTACATTGAAGAGAGAGAGAGAGGGTTTTTTTCTCAAAGAGACAACAGTGGAACATTCTAGCATGGGAACTCTGTTTAGACTGCTATAGTAAAGTTCCTTAAGTGCTAAAAGCCGCCTGGACATTTATTAAATATTTGACAACGAAATAAACAACACACCTAAACTAACAAATCATATGGGTTAGCAAATATAAAACAAACTCAATACAGATGGATAGAATAATAAAATAGCGATGTTTGGAACTGTTCAGAAATTTGTGGAAGGAAATGGTGACTGAAATATACAGAGAGTCTAAGCAAATGAGATCACCAGGGAAGCTAAGAAATGGTCTATCTTGTTAAGTGTGTGCGGAGCAACGACTTACAAACTCATGCAGAATTTAGCTACGGAAACCAAAAAGAGTTGTCTTACCGAGAATAAATCGATTAATCAACCACCACAGTCATACGCTGTCAGTGATTGTGCAGTGTTTTAAGTTCCACAACCGTCTGGTGACTATTGCAAAGTTTGTGGCCAAGTGCACCAGTTGTCGGAGCATTGCAAGTTTGGGACTGTACTGGAGGATATGCCGCATGATTGCCTTTTGTGATGATGATTAATGATGATGTAATTCAGCGTAGGCTGCTGGGGGAAGCAATGCTTTCATTCACAAAGGCAATGGAGATTGCACAAGGTATGGAGTCAGCAGCATTACATGCCAAAGACATTCAGAAAGCAAATAGCAGTCACAGATTGATGTGTTTCATGTGACCACGGCTTCTAAAAGGCATTAGAATGTTACAGATGTGAAGGAGCTCACTTTGCAAATTCTTGTAAATTTAAAGATACAGTATGGCAAAAAGGGACATCTGGCAAATAAATGTAGGAGGAACAAAACAAAAGTGACAAACTCTAAGTATGGGAGAAAACCTCACCCAAAGACACATCAAATAACAAAAGCTGAAAAAGAAGGGACCTGTTCCTATTCAATGTTTAACTCGAGTGAAACCCGTTCAGATGGAGATGTACGGGAGTGTCCGCATCCGCATGAATGAGGAAACTTATGGAAAGTTATGGAATAATGTTCGGACACCAGCATTAGGTAAATCTTCCATTAAACTGAGAATCTATATTTGAGAGATTATTCCAGTAATGGGTGCTGTGAAAGTGACAGCTGAAGCTCATTGTCAAGGGAATAGGCCTGAGTCTGCCGGGGTGGGATTGGTTTAGCAAAATGTAGTTAAACTGGGGTGAGATTATGTTCATTAAAAGGCTTTGTGCAGAGGATGTGATTGTGAGGTATCCAGATGTGTTTAAGGATGAACTGGGCACCATAGGCAATGAAGCATCAAGTAAAATATAAACTGGAGAGGGTTCAGCAGCTTGGGATTATGTTCAAGAGGATGTTGGAGGCAGGGCTGCAGCTAAAACAAGGCAAATGTACATTCCAGGCAAAGAGTGTAACCTAACTGAGACATCAAATATTAGCCCAGGGGCTCTGTCCTATGCCAGAAAAAGTGAGGGCCATCAAGAAGGGCCCCAAGCCAGGAAATGTGTCAGAACTTAAGTCATTCCTGGGCATGGTAACTTATTACGGGAAGTTCTTGCTTGATCTTTCAACAGTGCTGGTCCCATCGTACCAGTTGTTGCATCATGAATGCCAGTGGAAGTGGGAAGCAGCACAGACGGCTGCCTTCACCAATGTCAAATGTGTGCTGCAGTCAGCCAGTGTGTTTGTTCATTTTGACACTTAGAATGAGCTTACAGTATCCTGTGACGCCTCTCCATATGGCATTGGGGCTGTATTGTTACATGTAATGGAGGAGGGCATGGAAAAGCCCATTGCATTTGCATCAAGGACGGTTACGAAAGCAGAGAAAGGGGACTCTCAGCTAGACAAAGAAGGCCTGGCTGTTGTATTCACTGTGAAGCATTTTCATCAATATCTCTATGACCGACCTTTCACATTTTTTACAGATCATAAGCCGTTTACAAGCCTCTTCAGTGAAGCATTTCTTCCGTCAGCTCATATCCAGAGGTGGGCGCTGACATTGTCTGCCAACCAATACTGCATAGTGTACAGAGCGGGGAAGGAAAATGCCAATGTGGGCGCGTTAAGCACATTACCACTTCCACATGCCCCTGCATCCACCCCTCTGCCTCCTGAAACAATTTATCTTATGGAAAAGTTGAGTGAATCACCAGTGAGTGAGAAACAGATCAAAACCTGGACAGAGAGAGACAAAGTTTTGTCAATAGTCAAAAAAATTGTCCGCCAGGGCTGGTCATTCATGGTTGTGGACACAGAGATGAAGCCTTTTGAGAAAAGGAAAAATTAGCTCTCAGTTCAGGATTGTTGCATCTTGTGGGGTGCCAGCGTGGTTGTACTGCCACCAGGATGAGCCAGAGTGCTGCAAGTGGTCCACATAGCCCATCCTGGGGTGTCACGCATGAAAAGCCTAGCAAGGGCATATGTCTGGTGACCAAATATGGATCAAGATCTCGAAAATAAGGTTCAACATTGCAAGGAGTGCCAGGAAAACCAGAAAATGCCCCCACCAGTTTCTCTTGAGCCCTGGAAATGGCCTAGTAGGCCTTGATGGCCGCACCCAGTGGCTAGAAGTGCACATCTTGAAAAACATCACAACTGTGACAATTGACAAACTGCGCCAAGTGTTTTCTACACATGGCTTGCCGGATGTTGTCATCACTATTAATGGACCAACTTTTATGGGAGAGTTGTTTCAAGAATTTGTCAAGAAGAATGGAATTGGACATATTCGTACAGTGCCTTTACATCCTGCTTCAAACGGGCTGGCCGACAGAGTGGTGCAGAAAATGTCAGGGACAAACAATGAAACTAATCCGTCTCATATTCTGTTCCAGTATTGTTGCTGGAACAGAAACCAAAATTTCATCTGGATTTGCTTCATCCTGACGTGGGGGAGAAAGTGAGAGTCCAGCAAGGAAAGCAGAAAATTTGGCCTGACAGGTGTTGGACCATGAATGAAGAGACGAAGATTTTCAGAGAGGGGGAGACTGTCTTTGTCAGGAGTTTCGCCAGAGGTCAGTGCTGGTTACCGGGAGCCATAGTAAAAGAAGGTGGTCCTCGCTCTTGTGTGGTGAGACTGTCAGATGGGTGAGAGGTCCGTCATCATCAGGATCATCTGAGGAGCCGGCCAGTGTCAGAGCAGTGGAGTTGTTTTCAGCGGGCTGGTGGATTTGGAAACAAGGATAGTTCTATGTTTAAAGGAATGCCGGGTCCTCAGCAACTGCCACTCACACAGAGCTCAGATGGAACAGTTGTGCAGGTGCCGCTTCGGACACTGCCCCAGGACAGTGTACCTGCCACCCTTGGGGAAAAGAAGAAAGCACCCCAAAACCTTAATTTGTAGTTCATAGTGGGAATGAGAGTTTAATAGCCTGTAAGGGGATGTTAAAGGGGAAGTTTTGATTTAATTATGTTGAGTGGATAACATTACTTCTTTAGGGAATAGATGTTATTAAAATAAATAATGATACCTTTAAGAAAGGTTCTAGTTCCTGTTGTGTTTCCCCTTTAAGCAGTGCGTGCAAGCTGTAGGAAAACAGGGACCATTTGCTGTATGCTGTTCTGAGTGTGATGCTAAGTGACTGCTATAGTAAAGTTCCTTAAGTGCTAAACTCTGCCTGACTCCATTTATTACAAGGATGAAATCCTGCATTATTTAAAACATTGGTTAAGCTTTAGAATTGCTCTCTATTCAATATTTTTCGATTTTAAAGTTACATTTAAAATTAATATTAACTAAACAACCATTTTTATTTCTGTTACTGAAATCTACAACAAAAAAAACTGTTGAGTGAAAGTGCTTAGAAATGACTGGCTCATGTGTCTGTCTTAATGACAAAGGGTGTCTTGTGAATCAGAACAGCTCTTGATTTTTTGTACCTGTCCTGTCTATTCCTGCAAATGAAGTCGCTATTTTTGTTTTTTCACTAAAAGTTTAAGTTTAACTTTAAGTCCTTAAAAGTGCTGTAGGTGATCTCTGACAGCCAAAGACTCTGTAAACTACAAAAAAGTGACTGAGTTGCTTTATGACTGTCAATCATGTGTGCCTATATGCAGAAGCAGAAAGCTTTGTGAATTTGAGGTGGTTGCAAATCGGTTGTTTCCATAGTAATTGTTTCTATAGTAATCATTCCTCCAGCCTCTTCAGCCTCCAGCCTCTTCTCCACCGCGCCACCAGTGGGAGTTGTCACCAGAATATTAACGGATCTTCAATACTTCAGCAGACTCTTTGCGTTCAACAATTGGTTGGATTCGTTTTGCAAGAAAAAGAATTTGAGTTTTATTAATAACTGGGATCTCTTCTGGGAGAGAGCACGATTTTATCATGCTGATGGTATACATCCAAGTTGGACTGGAGCACACTTCTTGTCAAGACATATTGAAACTGCATTGTATAATCTGTGACAAGTTTGTAGCATCCCTGTAAGTAATAATACATTTAACCGTCTGGAATTAGAACAGGGATGCAAACAGACTAATAACAAACAGACTAATAACAAGCAGATAAATAATATAGAGGTTGTTGTCTCCTTTAGAAACAACAACATTCAATGAAACAATCATCAGAGAAAATCGAATTTGGTATCGATAGTGACAAATTATTTAAATATCACTTCACCTTGTGTGCAGAATGAAGGACATTTACAAATGGCACTTTTTAATGTAAGATCAATTGCTGGGAAAACAT
>JAZGTI010018759.1:0-11452 GCA_036877585.1 Botia kubotai
AACAATGTATGGACCTAGTCGCATCCAAAGTCTGGTCTAAAGCGCTATTATTCTTACTATCCTCAAGTAAAGTCTGGATGCGTGTCTCTAATTCTGAAATTTTCTCTGTCAGCCTAACTATTTCCCTACATTTATCACATGTAAAACCCTCAGCGCTGACAGAGAAGGCTACACTAAACGTGGCAAATAGTGCATGTTACAATGACAGGAGAAGATGCCATGACTCAACGCGTTATTCTTACTTACCGCAGTTGTTTGATAAACTCCAGCAGATGATAAACGCTGGAGCTAAGGACAATATAAACAATATAGACAGAAAACAGCTCACCAGCTAGCGCGGTGCTAACCGAACTGAATCGTAAATAGTGACTAACGATCAAAAGCTAGCAGTATCTAGTTAATTTAATATAATGTAATCAGTACACAAACAAGTTACGTTAATAACTTAGACACCAAAAGTAGTGAAATAATAAAATAATGAGAAAAGAGAGTCAGAGCAATGCTAAGCAGAGGCACAAACACAAACCAATTGCAGCAAATCAGATTGGGAACCGGAAGTCAGCTTAAGTCAGCTGAAATAACCGCATGGGTCTCTCATTAATGACAACTGATATCACAGTGTGAGATGGCTTATTGCTGGGATCATGTTCATACATTCTGACAAGCAACAATTGTAAAGAACTATTAAAAATCGCACAATATATGCCTGGCATTACTCATGTACAGTACTGGCATTTTTTTATACATTTCAGTGTAGAGGAGAAACTTTTGGAAAACGGTGGAAAACAGAAGTGTAAACAAAGAGTCTTTTAAAATGAAAATACCATTTTCAAATGTATCTAGATTGCTGCCTCAATCACAAAATACGTTCAGTGCGCAAAAGAAAGAAATAATGTTACATAAAAGCCAGGGAGTATCAGTGATCACTACACTGCCTTATCAGATATCACGTCTCCTTTTCTAAAGTCTCTCAGCTCAAAGTTGCACAAGATAACTAAATAAACATAATGAAATGCCATGAAATTCCAACTCTGTTGATTCCCGCAATGACCAATGGAGGTCTCCATCACCTGAGTACTGAACTACATTACCCATAATCCCAGATACCCGACTGATTTCTGTCCACGGAAGACTGGAAGGTCTCCCCCTCAAAGGACATCAACGGAGCTGCTACAACACTGAAGTTGCGAATAAATCTCAAGTTAGCGAAACCCAGGAAACGTTGAAACTCTTTGACTGTATAGATGGCCAATTCATATTGGCTTGCACCTTGCTGTCATCCATCGCTACTCCCTCCGCACCGATTACATAGCCCAGGAAGGTGATTGAGGTTTGGTAAAATTCACATTTCTCCATCTTAGCATAAAATGGTTCTCGAATAGGCGTTTCAAGACAGTTCAGACATGGATGATGTGTTCAGGCAGGGAGTCAGAATAGATCAGGATATCATCTATGTATGATATTGTCTATCTCTGAAGATATCATTCACAAATGTCTGGAAAACAGATGGGCTGTTAGCTGGGCCGAAGGGTGTAACCAGGTATTCATAGTGTCCCGAGCTGGTTGAGAAGGCAGTATTCCATTTGTCTCCCTCCTTGATCTGAATCAGATTGTAAGCACTGCGTAGGTCAAGCTTGGTGTAAAACTTGGCAGATCTGAGTTGTTCGAGGGCAGCAGGAATGAGAGGTAGAGAGTAACGGAATTTCACAATTACATCATTAAGTCCCTGATTCATGGACGTAGCCCTCCATCCTTCTTGCCCACAAAGAAGAAACTTGCAGAAGCTGGTAAGATGGAAGGACGGATGAAACCGTTGGTTAGTTCTTCCTTAATGTAAGTTTGCATGGCCTTGGACTCAGAGAGAGGGAAGATTCGACCCTTGGGTGGAGAGGTACCAAGCAGAAGGTCAATGTCAGAGGCTCGGTGAGGGGGTAGCTTTGAGGCCTTGGTCTTACTGAAGGCCTGCTCTAAATCAGCGTACTTGGGTGGCAGACCAGTAGTGTCAAAGTAATCGGGCTTGGTGGAAATTCGTATGGAGAGTGGGACTGGAGGGTGTAAATATTGAGGGAAGCAGGTGGTACACTCACCGTCCTGTCAGAGATCTAAGTGTTATGTCTTTGGAGCCAAGGCAGTCCTAAAACGATAGGGTTGTGAGGGGAGCAAATGGTATAGGATTTAATGATTTCGTGATGGAGAGCCCCGACCTGTAGTTTGATTGGGTTGGGATTGTGGCCTTCCTGGCCAGAGATGCTCCTTCATGTGATGTTTACGTTCTTCAGGATAATGAGGGCATACTCAGCTGTTGTCAGACGGTCCTGGCGAAGTGCCAACAAACAGTCCCCAGGACTCCTGCCTCCTGCCTGGGTGCTCAGATAACCCCCTTAGGCATTGCAAGAAAGTAGGATAGGACGTAGAAGAGGAACCCTGTTTGTTCCATACCACAGTAGCCCAATCCAGAGCCTTTCCAGACAAAAGAGAGCAAACTAAGGTGATCTTGCTCTCATCTTATCCGCTCCCATAGAGCGAAGGCTGCTGAGCTAAAAACATGGAGCATTGCATCAAAAAACCCTTGCACTTGGTCGCTGAACCATCATACTTTTAAGGAAACAATAATCGGTAGCTGAAAGGACATTACCAAGAGTAGCGGTGGGCTGAGACTGACTAACCTGAGGAACGGGTGCAGGTAGACTGGATGGTGCAGTACGTAGTTCCTGAAGGGCTTTCACTAGTTTCTCCATTAACAACATCAGTCATGAGAGCTGGTGTTGACGTGCAGCTAGGGCATGAGCTTGGGCTGACACCTCAGAGGAAAGATGACTGAGAACTGCTGGATCCATTTTGGTGAAGTCTTCTGTAACAAGGCAGAGAATGAAGGTCCATGTGCAGTTTATTTCCAAAAGACAACTCAGGCAATGGTCGATAAAACAGGCAATGGTCGATAACCAACAGACATAAATGGCAAGTGCAAGGCAAAAATCGTAATCCAAAAACAGTCCAAAAAGTCAGGGCAGGCAGCAAAGGTACAAACAATAATCCAGACAGGCAGTAATCAAGGCAGGCAGCAAGAATCAACAGTAAATCCAAAGCACGGTCAAAAACACAGAGACATCCAGAAAAACACTCAAAAATGTTCACCAGGGCAAAACAAGACTTCGCAATGAAGCAGGGCATGGGTAAGGTTTACATAGTCCAATAATGAGGGATAACAAGGAGCAGGTATATAGGCAGTATGTGGGTTTATGGGTAATGTAGTTCAGTACTCGGGTGATGAAGACCTCCAGCGGTCATTGCGGGAATCGACGGAGTTGGAAGCAGCGTTCATAATCGTAACAAAGAGACAAAGCTTTGGTTAATTATATTTCAAAATATGCATGCATAAACACATTGCTAGACAGGTTGGGAACACAATCTAGTTATTGCAATTCATTTTATGGATATGTAACATAATTAAAAAAGTTTAATAAAGAGCTTTATTATATTTTATGAGACTAGATCCAAAGCGCCTATACATAATTCTAGAAACTTATCCAGAAATGAAAAGATATTTGAGTCTGTAATTGATGGAGGGCTTGCAGCAGGGTTTCCAAAACTGGGGTTCATGAGTTGATTTAAAGTTAGTTATTAATTAAATCAATAAAAAAGTGTAAAAGTTGAAGTTATAGACCAGGGCCTGGTTGCATGAAATCTCTTAAGTAAGGGTATCCCTAATGGGAAAAAACCCTGGGGGAGAGGATTTCTTTAAAAGTGTTGCAACAAGTGGCTTAACCGTCACTTACCTAAGTGTTTCTATTATGCATCTCACAATAGTTTTGTACAATCAGCTGTGATTTGAGAAAACATGCTGGATAAGAAGGTTTCACTCGCAAATACAACTACTCAAATGATCTTTATATATACCTTGTACTGTATGTTTATTCATGTCACAGACACCCAAATGATTACGTATGCTGTGATAAACATTTACATCACTAATGGAGACATTTAAAAAAATCAATAGTGATTGCTAACATTGTTCTCTTTTTTTGTTTCCTCTTTTGTTGTTTTTCTGCAACGTGCATCGTTTTAATTCTGTTACACGGAAATTTGCACCCTAAACAGGACACTTATTGCCACCAATTATTACCATTGATTATTGACACTGTTACAATGAAAGAAATAAACATCCACAAAAAGAAATCAAAAATGAAAAATAAGAAAATGTCTAAGGTTACGTATGTAACCCAGTTCCCTCAGACAGGGAACAATACGCTGCTTGACACTATGGGAAAAGCACTTCAGGCGCCCAAGTCTGAACATATGTAAAATCAGGCCTATTTATAGACGGGTCAAGGTCGTGTGACATGGCATTGCCACAAAGCCTTTAAAATACACCTGCAAAATATGTCATCAGATTCTATGTCTGCAGGAAAGACCAAAGTGATGCAGCGTGTGTTCCCTGTCTCAGGCGTACCCGTTCGAGGGAACTCAACGCTGTGTCAAGCTTGATGCTATGGGGAATGATAATGCCCACTATGCCACAGTGAGGGAAGGCCTGCCAAGATTCGACCCTTGGGTGGAGAGGTACCAAGCAGAAGGTTAATGTCAGAGGCTCGGTGAGGGGGTAGCTTTGAGGCCTTGGTCTTACTGAAGGCCTGCTCTAAATCAGCGTACTTGGGTGGCAGACCAGTAGTGTCAAAGTAATCGGGCTTGGTGGAAATTCGTATGGAGAGTGGGACTGGAGGGTGTAAATATTGAGGGAAGCAGGTGGTACACTCACCGTCCTGTCAGAGATCTAAGGGTTATGTCTGTGTGTTCCCTGTCTCAGGCATACCCGTTCGAGGGAACTCAACGCTGTGTCAAGCTTGATGCTATGGGGAATGATAATGCCCACTATGCCACAGTGAGGGAAGGCCTGCCCCAGATGCTGTGAAACATTGGCATAGAGAACATCAGCCACACACGAAGAAACCCCAGCCCTTAACCAACAGGACATTGAACCGGGTCAATATGGTGTCACTCACACCATTACATAAAAAGTTTCCAATTCAGGGAATACAGTCTCCTAGTATATGGGGCTCTGGAACTCAGAATGGTCTCTACCACCTCACTGAGCATTTAGGAGTTGGCTTCTCTCAGGTATCAGACCCACAGTTTCTCTGACCGGGGGTGAAAGATTGTTTGGGGTTGGCCAGAACGGCGCTATGTCTCGACCATGCCTGTACCATGGCATCTAGCCCCAATGGAGCTGGATGAGTGAGGCTAAACCAGAAGGGACAGTATGTAGACTCTTCAGAGGCCAATAAATCCACTTTCGCTCGACCGTACCTCTGTCAAATGGACTCCACCACTCATGGATGGAGCCTCCATTCCCCAGGCCTTAACCCCGTCCTTGACAGAATATACACTCCCAGATTTGCATGCCCTGGGATATACAATGCTCTGACAGCGACAGGTCTCTGCCCAAATAAGGATCTGCCGCACCAGCCTGAACAGGGACATAAGTTCAGCCCTCCCTGGTGATTTATGTATGAGACCACAGTGTTGTCTGTATGGACTAGAACATGTTGTCCTTTGAGGTGCAGGAGAAAATGATTCAGTGCCAGAAACACTGACCTCATTTCCAGGCAGTTTATTTTTTTATGTGCCAAAGATGAGAACTCTCCTACCGCCCACGGACTGGTCAGCCTTCAAAAACCACAGCCCAGCCTTTAAAAGAAGCCTCTGTTGTGAGAATCCTGTGACAGCATAATGCTCCTAGAGTGGGAATCTGGGTGAGAAACTGGGGTCTGAGCCACATAGAAAGGGTGTGAAGCCCTCCGTGCATAAACCTTACCATCCTTAGCGGATGGATTTTGGAATGAAACCAATTTTTCTTTAGCCCAAACTGAAATAGTCTCTTATGCAGTAGACCCATTGAAATCATGTTGGCCACTGCTGCCATGAGTCCTAAAAGCCTCTGAATGTGGAGGACTGTTAGGCGCTGACCTAGAACACTGCCTAGAACACTGACTCCTCACATGCAGGAGACAATTCATCATAATGGAGTCCCAGATTACCCCTAGAAAAGTAGTTCTCTGAATTTGACACAGAATCTGCTTCAGCATGAAAATCTTCAGTCTGTATTTCCTCAGAGACTGATTCAAGTGACACAGATCTAGAAGCGCTCCTCCTTCTTGGGAACTATAAAACATCGGCTGTAAAAGCCCACATCCCTCATGTAAAAGGGTAAGTGTTCTATAGCCCCTTTCGCCAATAGAGTCTTGAGCTCTTTGGCCAACACTTCCTCTCCTAATATTATAGTTTGCAAAATGCCATTGAAGAGAGGCAAACTGACTTCTGTACCCTCTGTCACTCTAGCGAATTATTCTAGGGAATTGTTCCATATACGAAACCTATTTGTAATAGGTTTCATATATGGACATTGTATATATATATATATATATATATATATATTACATTTGCTCATGGGCAGCATGTGCTCGTCGGATTTGGTGGAGAGTGCAAGAGAAAAAGCGGAGCCCGTCTCCAGAACCCTACTAGTGCAGCCTCCATTCTGCCTCTGCAAAAACAGGACCGCAATGCTACGGCACATGATCTTGACCTGCCTATAAATAGGCCTGTAAATAGGCCTGATTTTACATATGTTCAGACTCAGGCGCACCTGAAGTGCCTTTCCCATAGAGTCAAGCCTGATGTTTCCTCCAGAGGGAACTGGTGTTACATTAAAGCTAAACTGATTTACGTGACTGCCTGGATGCACTTTAATATACTATATATTAATATTAAAAATAGCACAAAAATATTTCATATTGATCTGTGAAAATGCGTTCGGTATTCCTCTTCACTTAACATAAAATTAGCCATCATGTTTGAGGCTTAAAGGAGCTGTTTTGTGGTCTGCTGACACCATGTGGTTGTTATTTTTATGGTGAAGGTGTGCTGCTGTTTCAGGTTTGACTGAGAGCCACCAGTTCTTGCCTGGGAAGGATTAGTATACCACTTTACTAAACACCCACATGAAAGAAAATTACAAATCAGATGGAGATCACTGGAGATCATATGAAGACCGTTGCTGCAGTCTCCTGTATTACCCACTGTTGTTTTGGGACAGAGACTCCAGTGATTTTACAGTGCCTCAGATCTGTCAAAATACCAGTCTGCAATCAAAAGATTTTAATATGAATTTAAACATTATCAAAGTATTCCAAGCTCTGATCATCTGGGCTTTTGCTAACAGCTGCCTCATTTCTTAGGTAGTAGATAATCTGAAGAAACATAATTGAGGAGCTATACAAAAACTGTTTATAAATAGTACTGTAAGAAATCTGTAAAAGCAATTAATACCACATACACACATACAGTTTTTTTATTAGAATGTGGTGATCTGTGTCAGAGGAATGTCTAATGATGGGAGTCAGACAGTATTTTAACTAACCCTTTAGCTTTTCCTCATAATACATCCTGATTAGCATAAATGAATTTTACTGTTTGATCTTTCTTGGCCTCCTGCACACTTTGTAGGTTGTCTATTTATCTGTTCTTAATGACTGGCAGGTTTATTATTATGTAAAGCGGCAGAAAAATCCAAAAGCAAAGTTAAGTAATAAAATGACAAATATCAAAAGTGTCGCACCTGCATCAATGACAATGGCCTTAGTTATGGCCCTGTCCCTGGGCAGAATGATTGATATATCACCTTCTGAATCATCTTATGAATCTCTTTGCTAGGTCACTGATTCTTGCATCACTGATTTCCTGAGCCAAACGCTCTGAGGCTTGGGCAGGAGCCATTGTCTGATACATTTCAGTAATTCATCCACCCCAAGCCCCTGAAATGTTTCCACTACTACCTTGTCATCATCATCTTTTCTTTCAGTGAGCAGATTGAGGGATCGTAATTTAATTGCATGTCTTGCTGTTTTTCAAGCTGACTGGGTTAAAAGCCGATAAGAAATGATTTGAGCCCCCTTGGAGTGAATTGGAGACCTTCGACTTAGAGTCAAGATAAAGTTCTTATATCGTTGCCTTGGAAACTGTCTTTTATGGAATTATATTTTTAAAAGTCCCCCTGTCCTTCTAGTTTTCCTAGTTTTCTATAGATATGTTTCTGATTTTTATATATAACCACTTTAAAACAAATTTTTTTAAGCTTTTTTTTCTCCCCTTATCTCTTTTGAAAACACTATTTTTGAAGCATTTATTTTCTTCATAAAAAAACCTTTAACTATGTTTATAAATCATAATTTTATACAAGAATTTCCTTAATTTCCATTTTTTATAAGCACTTCTGGGTAATTTTTAGTATCCTCTGAGTGTACTTTATTGAAAGGGAACAGATTTCTCTTTACGGCATGATTGTAAAGATTAAAGATGATGAAAGAAGTAATCAAGAATTTAGGATTTGAGATTGCATTGTAATCAATCTTCAAAGAAAGTTTGTATTTCATGAAACAGTGTGTTCAAATATAACATTATAATCAGCTCCTTGGTTTTAGAAGGGCAAAACAATTATACTTATCATACTTTTATCATTTACTTAATATCAGAGGTTTGTCCCATGTAAAAATTATTCAGCGCTCACTAGACTAGATTATATTTTTATTTTAGTTATTTTTTACCTCTCTGTTTTAAGCAGGAATTTTAAATTTTCAAATCGTTCAAATATGTTGTAGTTATCATCAGTTCAAGCAACTTTATATTCATAAACTGATTACAATCTTATCATACAATTATAATTGTATCACTAATTAGTTTAACTAACATACATCTTATAAATATCAATACATTTGTACTAATACCATGTATTCTGTATTCTTTGTGTTATAAATATCTCATAATATTCCTGTTTTCTGTTTTTTCATTATATATAAAGCTGCTTTGAAACAATGCAACATAGTTCAGAAGCATGGTTTTGGCCCCTTAATATGCTCAAAACTCTTGAAACTTGGCACAAGTTGGCACACGTTGGCACACATGGCCATTGTCGGCCATTAAACAGAATTATAGCTAAAAAAATAGAACTTTTTAATTTATTATACCACGTTTTTTATGTTTATGTTTTTTAGTTTATAGTTAGGAGAATTAGACTAAATTGTCTTGCTTGTTTTTAATTTATTATACCATGTTTTTTATGTTTATGTATTTTAGTTTATAGTTAGGAGAATTAGACTAAATTGTCTTGCCAGAAATGCCACAGTGGTAAACTGAACAAAATGTATAATAAATATTTATCATTGCTGAATTTGGGGTGAAATGTAATGCAAACAACTACTTAACAGGTTTTGTGAGGTTAACTTCACAATGTACAGTGGCATTATTACACTGTAAGTACCTTGCTAATATTTTTCTTTCATTCTCTCTTTCCCCCACTTGTCTAAAGCATGCCAATAGCTCATTTCCAGCATTGTAATTTAAGTCAACACAAAGTAAATCATTTTGTGGCTGTAATCAAATATCTTCAATTCTAAACTACCACCCTATTATGTTTCTATGGAGGCCCACAGATAAATCTGGACTGCTGGCAACGATTTACTACACCACATTACATTCTTTCAGATCAATTAAACTTAGCAGGTCAGTTTACAAGTAAGCACTCTTTATGTCCCTCCCACACTCCTACAGGTGCATAAAAAATTTACTGTGCCATTACTAAATGAACATTAGGTAAAAGACGCTTTCTGAGCTTTAAAACTATACTGTAAAAAGAAAATAAATATAAAAAAAGATTTTTTATAGAACTTAACGTATGTACACATTCAATAAGATTGTTGTAAATGTTGCTAACAAAAATATATATATCTGCGTTTGCTGCTGTGGCCAAAATAGAATACATTTACAGAAATACAGCTGATGTACATAAATTTAAGGTGGAAATATATAAAATATATACAATAAAAATACCTGAAGGTAAAATTTGATAAAAAAGCAGAAATAACCTTAATTTTAAAACTTCTCTTATAAAAATTTTAAAATATCTCTTATACAGTTTAGATATTACAATTCAGATATTATCTCTTATGTACATTAGCATTTGTGTGTCAGTGGCAAATAAGTCAAGGGTTACAGAGATTACAGCCCCATTGTGCCATGGACATCTGTGATTTTACATGCTTTATATAAAATGTACAGTTGCAGTATCAAATGACATGGTGGCAGTGGTAATGTGAGTCACAGCAAAGCAAACGGCTGTCTTTATTGAGTGCTGTGCATGCTTTCCTGCTCTCTCTGCAACTTTACGGCCTCTTTCTGTGTGAAGAGGTGTGACCAGACCTGAATGCTTAGTGTTATGGACACAAATAAGTGCTAGAGTACTAATGCAGCATAGGGCTGATAGGAAAAACACATGAAGGTGGAGGTTCATTTTCCCAGGGAACAAAGCAGAAAATCTGTTACCAGGGATTTTAACTCTGTCCAGTTGTCCAGTGCTTGGTCTAAGCTGTAGAATGGGCACTGGAAATGCCATTATTTTTGCAGTTAATCCAATAATCTGTTTTACAATTGACATTTGTGCAGCATCCTGAGTGACAAATGTTTGTGTTAAGAGTCTGTGTTATCCCTCTATATCAGAGACAACACTAATCAATTCTACAGTTTCTCACTCTATAATTGCAAAATAATTAAAACATAGTTGACATGAAATACTTAATGTGACGTTAAATCATACATTAAAATCATAATCATCAAACGTTAAATATACTTTTTATTTTATATTCAATTCAATTATAATTTATATATAGCGCTTTTTACAATGTTACTCGTTTGACAGATGAGGTCAGACAGGAATGTTCCTTGGACAATGATGTTTGCAGATAACATTGTGATATGTAGTGAGAGCAGGGAGCAGGTGGAGGAAAACCTGGAGAGGTGGAGGTTTGCACTCGAGAGAAGAGGAATGAAAGTCAGTTGTAGCAAGACCGAGTACATGTGTTTGAAAGAAAGAGAGGGAAGTGGAACAGTGAGATTACAGGGTGAAGAGGTAAAGAAGGTACAGGAGTTTAAGTACTTGGGGTCGACAGTCCAGAGCAATGAAGAGTGTGTAAAAGAGGTAAAGAAGCAAGTGCAAGCAGGTTGGAATGAGTGGAGAAACGTGTCAGGAGTGATGTTTGACAGGAGAATATCAGATAGAATTAAGGGGAAGGTGTACAAGACAGTGGGGAGGCCAGCAATGATGTATGGTTTAGAGACAGTGGCGCTGAGGAAGAGACAGGTGGCAGAGCTGAAAGTAGCAGAACTGAAGATGTTGAGGTTTTCTTTGGGAGTGACGAGGTTGGACAAGATTAGGAACGAGTTCATTAGGGGGACGGCTCATGTTAGATGTTTTGGGGAAAAAGTCAGGGAAGCCAGATTAAGGTGGTTCGGACATGTACAGAGAAGGGATAGTGAATATATTGGTAAGAGGATGTTAGAAATGAAGCTACCAGGCAGAAGGCAAAGAGGAAGACCAAAGAGGAGGTATATGGATGTGATAAACGAG
>JAZGTI010018760.1:0-11452 GCA_036877585.1 Botia kubotai
AACCCTTTTTACCTTGGTGAAAAGTAAATGTACTCCTCAACAAACTGTCAATAATCTGATGCACTCATATTTTTATGTCACCGTGGCAGCCCGTCGCCATGGCAGCAGAGGATGTGGATGCTTCGCTGTGGTCATTTGGCTTGAAAATTTGATCTCCACACACAGTGAAGATGTCACAAATCAAATTATTCCCATTGTGGGGTCAGGCCTACGAACAGCAGCGCGCACAAACAACATTCACACGTACGCGTGCAAATGTAAGATGACTGGGTCCATTATTCATCAGTTTGCTCAGTGTTAAACCTAATAAATAGCTTTGTGAGTAGTAATCTACCCTTGGTACTCATTACTTAATGTGACTAGATGTTAGATAAATGCATCAGATTCAGGGACCGTCTAATACATATTCTTGTATATGTATTTATTGTACACAATAATTAAAATCGATGGTTCCCATCAGATTTTTTGCCTGTAGGCTTGATCTCTGAACTGCACACAAACTTAAGTAAACCTTAGAGTAAGTCACCTTCACTAAATGTCTGCAGGTACTTTTTGTAAGATGTTAACTCCATAAAAAAGGGAAAGTTGTGTAGCATAATCCAGTTTTAAGACCGTCACCCAGAGTGTGAAATAACCGCATGAACAGCTGGTCAGTAGACATGCAGCCATTCACTCCAGCGGTTACCGACGCTTGGGAACCAGAGCTGCTGTCTCCGTGGTAACGATGTGGCACTGAGGAGATCGAAGGCTGAAGTGCAGCTGTATTGATCCCGCGTTGTTCTCTCTGTGCACAGTCACTCTGAAAAACTGAGAATGCAAGACAGAAAGTGACTGTGACTGAAGGATGGAGTCTTTCATTCATTTTGCACAGTGCTCTGACACACACAAGGAAAATACAGCATATACATATAGTTGGAAAGCTATAGTTAGTATTCACTGTATAACTAACTAAAGCATGTTTTTAAAGTAGGGTTTATGTTACATACTGTATGTGAACACAAGTAATAATTTATACAGTACTGTGAGTTCCAAACCTCTTTTCTGCAAATTCCTCGGGTTTGCCCTTTAAATTTAATACCAGTGTTTTGATTATGAATTGTATTATCAGCATAACTATTTGAGTAAATAGTTATGTAGTAAAAAGGGTAAATTGACAAGTTAACACTGAATATATTTGATATGTCAAATTACCTTGGTGACAGAATGCATTTGAGCTACAGCGAAACCTGCTGATCCGTGTAATCCCCAGCATGATTTGATCATGTTTCAAAGGGCATCTTTTGTGCTTCAGTGGAAGCAAGTTACATTAAAGAGTTAACATTGTTAGTGTTACAAATTTGCTTAATTGATAAGTAGTGACCTGGAAACAGAATCTTAAATATTTCTTTTTAATTTCACATCGTAACGTTCTTTGTCGTAAGTATTTCACATTTTCACCTGTTGTTTATTTCTAGTTTTTTATTTTTTATTTTATTTCAGTATTTATATTTGGAACTTTTGGAATGCGCTGGGAATTTTTGAAGTCATGTTCTGCAGCAAAGCGTTGCATAGTTTGATTAACAGTTTAAAGTTCTCGCTGTCTTTTTATCACTCCACTTTCTCCCCCCCCACACCCTCCCACCCCCCGCCCCTTTCCATTTGACTCGTTTTTCTTTTCGATCTTCTATTTGTATCACTGTGATCGTTTCATATCTGGAGGCAATCTCCTGAGAAGAAAGACTTCCATGCTTTTACACCAAACGCCTGTAATTGCATTGACTGTTACCCTGAATGAAATGGATAGAAACCTTGACCAGGTGTCGCCCCCTTGGAAGAATCCAGATGCCTGTTAGCACGCGGGTGAGCGATCCTTAGTTCAGCGCGGTTGTTTGGAACACAAACTCAGACAAATTGACTCGATGCATTTTGTAAAGTTGACAAATTAACGTCTTCACTTCGGAGTTCATTGCAGATTCGCCGCCTTCACCGAATCAGTCACTCTTGAATAATGGTGGGCTAAATGTAATGGATATTGGTTTCCTTTGAGAGCCAACCAAAGAGATGGAGCGAGAGGGTTGCGTACACAGATGCTGTAATCTTCCTCATGTTGTGAGGAATGTTTTTCTGACATCTTAAAAAAAACTTTTTATTGCTTTTCTTTTTCACTGCCCAGTTGAATCATGGCTAGTTGTCTGTTCAAAGTAGATCAAGGGACCTTTAAAGACTTTTATGGGTTGTTAGTTAGTTTTAAACCACTGTTGGTGGAAGTGTTCAGTCTTTGAAAGGCAGAGACGGACAGTGGCGGCGGTTCTGCCCCCCTTCTCGCTGTGGTGTGGGGAGACAGTCTTTCTCTGGGCCGCAGCTAATTGTAGAGCGTTCAGGAAGCCCATCATTAGCACTCAGAGCCACACATGGCCACCAGATGTGTTACTGGCCGGAGAAGAGTGCCACGTTTCTCTCTCTGTCATAGTCTGTGTCTCTCTGTTGCATTCCTCCCCCATCATCTTCTAACTTAATAATCTGTCTTTTGTTTTCATGCAGACTATTGTTCATTAAGATGCCCTCTGCCTTGTTAGAGAAGTTACTGGGTACTGAATAGCATTCTTTGTAACAAAGACAGAGAGAAGAGAGAGAGCAAGAGAGGGTATGGAGGGGTGGAGGGGGCATCTGGGGAGATTTTGTGTGTCCCTCTGGTATTTTTATGGCTTGTTTGTGCAGTCTGAGAATTGGACATTGTAGTTTGTGAGAAAGGCACGGTGCCTTTCAATTTGTGTTGACTGCAAAGTCAAGCTTGATGTTTTGAAATTAGAGATAATGTTTGTCATTTTTCGAGGTTCAAATCCTCAATCCCGGCTTCATTTGCAGGGATGACTGTAATTAGGCCACTTGCAGTATGATTTCCTCGAAACACTGCTGAACACTGCAAGCACTATCATAACATTTCTGCGTTTAAGCGTCTTGACACTGCAAAATTGGCTTAAGCAGTACTGCGAGTTTGCCAGGCTGATTGTTAACTGAACTGTTCAAGAAACTTCATAGACATACATGGAGCCTCACTGTGCAGCTTATTGAGGAAAACACAGTTTTTTTCTAAGCAATGAGGTAACCTCACCCCATGCAAGCAGGTATATTTTCCCGAACGGGCATGTCCTTGTATACGAATGTCACGCGCTTGTGTAATTCCTGTAATATTGGCACATTTGTACATGTAGACAGTGAATAAAGAAAAACTGCCAGTTCTTTGGAGGGGGTTCTGCTCCAATGTCAGAGTGGCAGCGGTTGCCATAGCACTGTTTACAAACACTTCTCTCTCTCTTTAGCCTCGCTTCCCCTCAAACGGAGGGCTGGTGGGGAGGTGAGTGCAATCGATTCTCAATCGAAGCGACATTACTCTGTTTGGAAGCTAATGCACTTTCGACTGAACTGGAAGAATGAGGCGGGAGGCGAAAAAAACGCAACAAAAACCAGTCGGAGAGTGTATTACAGCGAGGAGAAGAAAGGGCTGTATTGAGGCGGAAGAGATGTTCTCGGGGAGGAAATCAATTAAAACGAACCTTTAAATTACACCGCATGGCCGCGCCGTGTCTGTTAGGGGCAGGGGGACCGCTGAGGTCCAAGCGGGCGGCGAGCCACGAGGGCTCACAACCGCTGTGAAAAGTGCTGCAGTAATGGTAGACCGGTGCGAGATGTTGACTTGTGGCGCCGCCTCCGCGTTGAACTCCCTTTTGTGCGGGGTTCACTTGGTTTAGCGCCAAATCCTCACTGTATCTGGACGGCATTCCAGTTTTGGTTCGATTCAATTGTATGCTTTTGAGTCTCTCACAATGGCCATTGTCATCATAAAGATTAACAGTATTGTATTGTATCGTACACGCATATAAATTAGAACCTCTTGGTAGAACCTCACGCCAAGCTCAGGGGATCACTATGCAGCCGTTATAAACTTTAAAGGAACAGTTCACATAACATTGAAACGTCTTTAGTTAATCACCCTACTGTTGTTTAAAAGACGTTCCAAAAATATCAGTTAATTACAAAAATAAACTTCTTCCATGGAACACAAAAGCAGAACTTTTACAGATTCTACACTCCCAAGATTCGCTTGTCTATGCAGTGATAAAGTAACAAGGGGTTGTTGAACAAAATAAACAGTAAAAATAAACACAAAAAGTTATATAGTTGTAAAGTATCACAGCATTACATTTATCAAGTCTGAAGCTTTTTAACTGAGAAACATTTTAATTATATTGTTGATAAAACATGGTAAAAAATGGGGAAAAGAATGACAGCATTTTTGTGTGAACTATCCCCTTAGTGAAGATCAGTGATGAGGTTTTAATGTTTAAAAACATAGATCAGCCCCCTTGTGGAGTTAAAATAGGAAGCTCTTTAAATGGGGACTGGGATGGGCCCCCTTGTGGAACTGTGCTGTAGGCCCTTCCGCTCTTATCACAAGACAGGCCTGTATACAAAAGTCCTAAGCTATGCGTCCGCACCACAGTGTCTTGTTTGTACAAGGCTGGCTTGGATGTTGTGCTGTTCTACAAGGCCATGTGACTAGACGCAGCTGAGTGCCTCTCAAAGGAGCTGCATCAAAGGGCCCTGTATTCAGAAACAGGTTGTGCGCGTACCTGCGCGGTATCACAAAAGAGGCCGTCTGTTTAGAAACAGGAGGGCTGTATTAAATGAAACATTCAGCACTCTCAGGTAATTACATCAGGATGTAAAAGTCTAATTAGTGATCTCTAGCGGGACACATCAACTGACACTAATTAAATACAGTCAATTCAGGATTCCCCTCTTCACATTTACAAGCCCCCCAGTGCACACATCCATGTATCTCACCTACTGTACATACAGGTGAGTGCGTATGGCTATGGCTGTGTGTGCAGGGCTTAACCGTCAGGCTTTTGCTAGCACATATTTGTATGTGGCAAAAAGGAACATTTTTTATTTTCGTTATTGAACATTTTTTACGTTTTTAATTTGCAATATCAGCCCGAAATTATACTGCTATTAATTATACAGCTGCGTTTCCAATGATGGTTTGTTTATTTTCAAACCATTGTGACTGATGCTTCCCAGATTGTCACAAATTATTCCTGGAGTTTTGATAAACCCTTATCCACGTTAACTAACTAGCTCAATAATATTACCTTGGTGACGAGTTTGACTCCTTACAATTTGCACGTCAAAATAGTTCCTGTATCTTAACTAGTAAAACATGGCTCTTTTCATGAAAACCACATGAAAAATACATATATTGAATTGCTTATTAAAATGAATACAAATATAAAACATATAGAAAAGATCAAGTGCAAGATCTACAAAAGTATAATTTTACATTGGCCCCCAGTAAGTGAACGTCCTGTCAGCTTGTCTGAAAGTCTTTTAGGCCCATCTGGGCCACCAGGCTATCCTGGTGTGTTAAAGCTGGTATGCAGAAAAGAGGGTAATTAATAGATATAGTTTGGACACAGTTGAATGTATGTATTGTTTCTTTGTCTGTAAGGTCTGACCATGGGCCTCCTGTGGCATTTTTTTTCAGTGACTGCCCTTTGACCTTGAAGTCCTCCTCTGATGAATACATGTGTGTTTGTCTGGTTTAGGGTAACTTGTGCATGGTTACAGTACTAATTTTCTAGCCCACCGTTTGTGTCTCTTCTAATTAAGGCCAAGGCATGGCAGACTAAAAGTGGGCCCCTCTGACGTCTGCTCCTTATTATACCTTGAGCTTGACACACACACACACACACATATGGAGGGATTAGCCTCAGGTCCAGTTTAATCGCTTTCTTCCTTCAAGTGCAGGCAGGGAGGCGGAGCATGCTAATTCCAACAGGGGGTCGTCAAGGTAGCGAGGGGCTGCAAGGGTGGGACAATGGCAATGTGCGGGGCATTGATTTGAACCATACCTCTGTACATTCCTTCACAAAACACAATGAAGTGCATTATCCTGCTCGACTACCTACCCACCCCACACCCCCAGGACCTCTTTCCTGCTCTCTTTCCAACAAAGACTCTTTCACCCAGTAATTTCCAAACCTTCTAGTCCCACTTACTAACTGTTCTCACCTTGGACACACATATATACACACACGCATGTGCGTATATAAATACAGGCTAGTGAGGCTGCTTGCTTTATATACATACTGTAGGAGTGCCAGCTCCTAACTGGGTATTGTTTGGTCATAAACCTTTACTGGTTTAAGAACGAGTTCACCCATTAATGATATTTCTGAGATCATTTACTCAACCTCATGGCATGTCAAATGTTGACATTTCTCTTTTGCATACAACCAATGCATATTGTGATGAAAAGCTTTCAAGTTTTGTAATAGCTATTTAAAAAAAATAGAAAACGCAGCGGCCGTACTAGTAGTCCAAACAAAGTATTCTAAACCTTTGTGTAGAAAGAGGAACGGCCCAAAAGTCATTATGCCTTATTCCAAAAAATGTTTGCAGTGCTGCAACTTTCCACTTTGCGAAGGTTATGAAATGATAAATTGAATAAACTGAATAAAACTTAAATAAAATGAATGTGAGTAAATAATGACAAAATTTTCATTTTGGGTTAAGTGTTCCTTTAAGAAACAGAATACTTTTTTTGTCTTTCATGTTGACAGCCCCTCAAGATCTGCTCATTTGTATCCATCTATCAGCTCACTTTATCTGCTCACACCCTGCCATTCATCTTGCATGAATGACAGAGGAATTTTCTTTGTATCTGTTTCGGAACAAGCGCAGATTATCCTTTAACTCATGTCCTGTACGTTTGCATATCAGGGTGAGAGAGCAGAAATTGTTTAAAAGCATTTATTGGACTCGTTGCGTAAACGGCAGCGAGCATATAGCATCAGACTTAAGCGCTGAGTCCAAGTCTATTCCAGAACTGATTGTCTAATTAAAGCCATCCTTCCCCATGTATGAATGTACAAATCAGCTGTCTTAATTATGATAATTAGCAGCAACATCCTTTCAGATTCCTACACAAAAAGGAGAAATTGAATCACATCATGCCACTCGTTAACGAGGTCATCAGTCAAGCAGCTCAGCCAATTACGACACGAGGAAGGGTTCTCTTCAGAGCAAAGCAGGGATTTTTCACCAAAGAGTCAAGGAACACAAACACACACAGACCAGACTGAGCTTCCCCAATACACACACATTGTTTTTCATCTTTCTGGACCTCTGTTGTAGCGTAACTTCCTGTCAGCAAAAGTGAAGCTATGGGGACGTCTGAGAACAGCCAGTTTGTAGTTTGTATTGCATTTGGATGCCATTTTAAATGTCTGTTCAACCCGTCGAGGTCACTCCAGATGCCAGACACTTCAATTTCCATTTACAGGAACAAGTCACAACAGCCTGCCTGAAAGCACACGTCTGTGTTTGAGAGAACGAGAGGATTTTGTACTTGAAGACTTATGTGTGTTATCTGTGTGTGCGGAATGAGCCTGATTGAATTAAAGTAATTAGAGAGAGCTCACAGTGTCAGTATTAATCACACTGCAGTCTCATTATGGGCCCCACACATCATTCCTTTCATCTGGTAATGATCCTCAGTCACCAAGTCACACATATTATCCCACATCCCCCGTTTCCCTGCTTTTTCTGTCATTGCCGCCTCCTCACACATGTAAACACATTATACATGTAGGCTTATTTAGTGTATTCTTATTGTAAATATGTACACTTTGGAAGAGCAAAACACTCAAGTTCATATTTGTAACAGGTCTTCAATGTAACGGGCCTTTATTGAACTTGCTGTCCTCTGAACCTCATGGTCCAGACAATTAGAACTAAAGTTAGAATAAGGAGGTCTTGCCAACTATAAAAAAAAAAGTTACAATTCATTCATCTCTCTGACAGAGTAGACAAGAACAAAGCATCCGTATCACATCTTGTCTGCCATTTATCCAAAGGGATGTAAAAAACACATTTTGCAAGAATATGATCTGATAATACAAAAATTAAACTTCTTGGATCCTTTGGGAATCCTTTATGGCAGAACCTGGAAAATTTCTGGTTGTGAATCAAAGACTAATTAAATTCCGCCAGAAAAAACCTGTAACTTTATGCAGTATTCAAGCTGGATTGGAGTGGCACAGTCAAACCTCAGACCTCTGTCCAATTCAGCACCTGTGAAGTGATTTGCATTTCGGAGTTCAAAACCTGAGCTTAAGGAATTTTGCCACCAAAAATGGATACAAAGTGCCACCGTCAGGCTGCTACATGCTAACAGAGACCCTGAGAGATTAACATCTAACGTAAATGCTGCCAAATGTGGTCCAAGCGCTAGTTATTCTGAGGGCAAGTACTTTACTTAGTTTGTTTTTTAATTCTTTGTAATTAATTTAGTGAAACATCAGATATTTCCTTTGGCATTTCTCTTTGACTTGTTCATGACTGGTTAAAGTTTTCTGTTAATTGCATTACTCCGCTTAACACACTTCCTGCGGTAATTACTGTAACACAATAAAAATGAAAAGTCAGTGGAACATAAATGTTGTTTACAGGCTGCGTCTGCACATAATCACACTAACCTGAATCCTTTATTGATTGTGTTGCAGACTGTTTTAAGAGATCCAACTACACATTCACACTGTCTACAGGAGGAATGAAGACGGGTGAAGCTGAAGACAGGTAACAATTCTGGGCAGTTTTAGGATTTGGAATAATGAAAAATGAAACGACACAAGGTCAATCAAACTGGCACACATTTAAGCAAGGGTCAACTATATAATGAAGGTAGATGTTAACCCAAAGTTGATATGTGTTTAATCAATATTTTTTTGTTTCACAGCTGTTTTAATGCTTACATTTAACTAATAAACTAGTAATAAGTATAAAATAGGTCAAAATGTGCTCGATTTTATTTCAGGGCAACAATGATGGATAATGGTAAATATTTAATGGCTTAAGCCAAAGTATGTTTAATATTAGTCATTTAGAAACTATTCATACAGTTACACAACAGTTAACATTAACAGTTAACAACATTATGGACAGATAAACTTTGTTTCGGAATGACCACAAGTCCTGACTACATGTGTAAATTAAACATGAAACCTTATCATTTCCTTACATAATTAATATCAATTAGCTTGACCATATGTATATTTTAATGTCCGTTTTGCTTTAATAGCAAGGAAACTATTGTAAACAGGAAGAAAAACATCAGCACTTAATAATGTTGCAGAAATACTGAGATTAATATCTGGTCTCGGCCTTGATTCAGGTATCTCGCCTTTTATTCTTTGCTGCTCATTACGTGCTGAATTTGTGTTTACACGGCAGCACGGAACATATCCCACAATATCTGAAATATTAAAAAAGCAGAGCAAATCTCCGGTGTTTTCCATGTCATTATTCATCTTTTTCTTTTAATGACTCCGAAATAATTATTTGGTTTGAGGAGCGCAATCCCTAATAAGGTGTAGCGGAAAAAACAACAGGGGGAACCGAAGTGGCATCTTTGAGTACAGCCACTGTGTTTGTTAATGAATGCAGGTTGGGTTAATGATGAGAAATAGACTTCAAACAGTGGAGTGAGGCCGTCTGTCTCTGATGAGGGTCTTTTGATGCTTTTTCATAACTGTGTCCAATGCTAAAGTATAAAGCGAAACCCATTGAGCTCATCTCAGCTGTGGTCCGTGTCACATACGCACATAACTCTGATTGATTGCGGCTTATCATTGCAATGTCATAGCGGATCTATTGTACAATTCTGGCATAGCTTTCAGTGATTGGGGATTTGAAAACGGTTCCAGCCAATCACTGGCAGACTTTTTCTACTGGGCTTTACAGATTCATTGTGACAGCGTGTGTAAAATCGCTTAACAGGTCTGCTGAGGTTAACAATGTGGGCTGATTTGGAATCACTTTTAAACAACTTCAGGCATCATATTATCAGCAGAGTAGTTGTAAAAGACCCGTGTTTTTGTCTGTAGCGAACGCAAAAAGTGTGAGTGGGTGTCTTTATGGGTCATAGTTTGTAGTGATTTATGTGTGAAGTGACCCTTAAATACATAAATATACATATGATATCTGAGGAGGACTGTTGTTAAAGTTCACACGGCCCAGGTGGGGTGCAGGGGGCCCCTGTCTCATGTCTCAATGAGAGACAGAGCAGTTTCTGAAAGGGAAAACATCCAGATCAACTAGTCGACACTGACTAGTCTTCCATCATGGCCCATCATAGTACAGAGGATGTTAGTGCCCCCTCCTATTGACGATTGTATGTGAGCTCTCTCTCAAATCCTTTAAATCCATGCCTGTTTATACATCCTCTTTTAGTCTTTCTTGTCCTATCAGCAGTCAATTTATCTCTTTCTCTCTTTGTGTATCTGTGTGCATGTGTGTTTCCTGGGCGTCTTGTTTGATGTCATAAGTGTGTTGTCTAGCTGGCTGAGGGCTGTTTAATTTGATCTAACCAGATGAAAACAAACAGGCTGTTCCATCACTCATCTTTCTTGCCGTCTCCCTAGGACTTCTTTCCTTCAGTCTTTCCTTTCTTTCTTCCTCCCTCCTTTATTCTGCTCTGCTTCTCCAATCACTCGTTTGTATTCTTGTTCGTTTTTTTGTCATTCAAGCATTCTTTTCTGCTTTTCCTCTTTTTTCTTTTATTCATTTTGTTCTCGCAATCGTTTCCTTGTCTTTTCATTTAAACCTCTCTCTCTCCATCCTGCTTTCTCTCACACTAATTGTGTTGTGAAACACCTTTGCATGTGTGATCGGCCCCTGAGCCCACAATAGTCTGTGTGTGTGCGTGTGTGTGTGTGTGTGTGTCTGTGTTTCAGCGCATGTTTGATGTGTAGTGTTGTCCGCTCTGCTCTGTATGCTGGTGAGAAGGGGATCATTATGTGTGCTTGTATTCGAGTCGTTTTTATTTAAGACACCAGACAATGGCCTGGTGATTGAGGAAAACAGCAGGCTGACAATGAATCCCTGTGTCTGATAATGCAGCACCATCCTGCCGGGCAGCTTTAGAAGGGCCCCGGCTCATTGTGGCTCCGAAGAGAAAGGCAGAGAGAGAGAACAAATCCGCTGCTTAGTAGGAGGAATATTTTGTCGTGGTATGTCATTATTTTGCAAATTTGTATTATCTCATCATGTTGTCTTCATTGTAATTGCAGCTAATTAGAGGGCTAGTTAGAGGCCGGGCTTTGAGGCTAGCTTTAGCGTGAAAGAAGCCTGCGATTAGCACTCTCCACCAGAGGAAGCACAGAAAGGGGAGATTAATCTGGTTACCTTGACGACACTCGCTTCCATCTGCGAGGAACAATGGGGTTTTGTTTCTTTGGATCAGTTCAGATCAACAGAATGTGGTGCTCTTGCTTTAACAATGCAGAATTCTGTCGAACCTTCTACGGCCCTCCTTTTTTGGGGCCCCCTGCCACCTCCACTCCTCCATTTCTCCAGCCCCTAATCACTCTCTGTGTTGTTGCTTCTCAACGTCTCTCACGATCTTTTA
>JAZGTI010018761.1:0-11010 GCA_036877585.1 Botia kubotai
CACTGCATTTTGTTCATTTATGAAAATAAATGTTTAACACTTCCATTTTTAAAAGCATTCTTTGTTTACAGCATTTTTTCACATCTGCCTAAAACTTTTGCACAGTACTGTATACCTTAGTACATAAAAACAATGTTTTGGACAAACCTCAAAACTCGTGAAATGAAGCGGATGTTGTTTGGCTAATTAATAATGTTGTTTTGTTCAAGATTAATGTTATGTCTTTAAAAAACAATTGTCAAATAATATCAAGTTACACTTCTCCTGAAAGGGAGTTTACCACACAGAACGTTGTATAGTGTCACTCCCAGGGACCAAAGCTGGTCCTGTAGCTGGTCCTGCATGGTACTACCTGTACAAGAACCATTTAGGAGGGGCGTCCACAAGCTGGAGAACGTTGGAACAGGCCAGACCTGAATTCACCTGCTTCATCAATGCCACCTCGATGGGCATAAATCCCTGGCCATCCTGCGATGGTAGAGGAATTTGAAGAGCAAATGATACAATATATTCATTTATTTTTACCCCATCTTTATCAATGTATTTGACGGCTACCTACAAACCAAAACAATGACAAAGAACTTAGACCCTGTTTTGACATTAGCTAAAAACTACTACACATAGCACAAGAAATGTATGCGTTACTGTTTAGTTGCTTCAGTTTAAAAGCCTCCTCTACAAACATGAGTGTAGACCTAGATGTAGTTACATTTGTAGTGGTGAGGAAGCGTAAAATTACAGAGCATCATCAGTGGTGTTATCAGAAGCTTTCAAAGAATTGTACACTTGCTAAGAATCTGTTGCTTATGGGCTTCTAAGAATATTCCTAAAGACTGTTTGAATAAAGGAGGAAGAGAATGGAACCAAACCCTCCCTGCCCCAGCATTGGACCTTGTATATATGGCAGTCCTTTTAACAGAAATGTCTTCAGGTAAGTAAAACTGTAAAATAACAGTAATTGTCTGCATTTACATAGTCATGATGTTAATTGTTAAATCACTGTTTAATGTGAGAGACATGTTATGGATGAGCCTTACTTTTGCTAATACTCTGGCCTGGTCTGCCATACGAGGTTGAGGGCTGTAGTTCCTCCGGGGCTTGCAAGGCAGTGTGCTGCTTGGGCTTCTTCTGCAGTTGCCCACTGTCCTGTTGATCAGGACTTTTTATGTTGATCCTGTTGATCAGGACCTCCCTAACTGGGAGAATGTTGCTGTCTCCACTTTTCTTTGAATGGGCCTCATCACCACGTAGGAAGTGGTGTGTAACTCAATGGCAGAGTTAAAGTTGGCTCAGAGGGGTCATCAACCTGTCCCATAACCTCCAGATGCCATTTTGATTTCTTCTTAAGATGTTCGCTGTCATGAACATCTGCACCTTTTTTTTCTGGCCTTCTTCATGGGACTCAACTGCTGATGTCAATGAGGCCAGTGCAGAGGTAAGAGGTGCTATGTGTAACGTTGTCGAGCTCCCGCTTTGGGCGAGGAGCTCAGGACTTCTATTTTAATGTTTAGTTCATGTCTCACATTGATGATGTCATTGTCCTTTTATGTCACTTCTTGGTTTTGTCTCATTGTTTGCACCTGTGTCTTGTTGATTACTTAGTGTATTTAAGTTCTTGGTTTTGTGTAGCGGGTGTGGGTTATTGAATGTTAGTCGGTGTTTTTTGTAGTTCTCTTGGTGTTTCTAGTTTGAAGTTATCTCTTGTTTACCTGGTCTCGGATTTATGCTCTTGCCCTCGGATTACTCTTTGGATTTATGTTTTGGATACCTCAGCTTTGGATTTTTGTATTGAATGTTCTTCACCGTGTTTTGTCTTTTGGTTTGCTACTGCTGTTTGCACTTGTCGTCGTCTTTTATTTTTAACGGTCTGTGTTTGTGTTAATCATTAAATATCCTTTATTATTTAGTCCTTGTGTTCACGTCTCCTTTTGTCACAAACACTACCGTCAACCCAGCCCCTTACCATAACACTATGAAGCCACTGAGACCTTGAGTCCCTGGCTGGCTTGGCTTTGACAGGGGTTTTGAAAAGGGGACCCTCCCTTTTCTATCAACCTCCTAATAAACCGTCTGGATGAAAGTCCTCTGCGCTCATTCCCCTGAGAATGAGTGAATCCACTCCAGGGAAGGATGGCTGAGGCTAAAATAATAGCAGCAGTTAAATTTCTATTTTATTTTTACCATTATTACACTTGATTTTACAGTGTTTACATTACACCAAGAAGAATATGTCAGGGTTAATGCAAACTAAGTGGAACAAATAGAAATATAGGAAATTTACTTTGTTATATTATTATTGCAAGGACCAATGAAACTTTAGGCGTTGCGCTGCAAATGCTTTTTTAATGTTTCTGCTTTGAACCATTATAGAAAGCGACAATAATCAATAAGCAAAAAAATATAAAATAAAATATAAAATAACTGCCACCAAACAGACAGATGTACTCAAAATGTCTTTAAAAATAACAGTATTACTGAAAGTGAACTTCAGACGTCTTCGATAATATTAGCACTGAAAACACTCAATTGACGTGTTACTATGTGTTACTGGCGACAAAAGTCGTCAATAGTAACACAGTCTTTGGCGACTTCAGTAACTTTTGTCTCATCGACAATCCTTAACAAAACGAATGCGGACAAGTATTTTATACACGCCTTTAGAACTCTTAAAAATAAGTACATTTAAAAACAAACAGCTGCCGATACGCGTTAACAACACAAAAGCACATATAGGTGTTACATATGATATTATAAATATTTTCATATATTCGGCTCAACGTTTGTATGTGTCCAACATTAAAAAAACGTTGGTGCACGCGTTTAATTAGCCGTTTCTACTATTTACTATTATTTTCCGCTATTTACTGGTTATCACGGGAATTCTGTTTGCTATGTTAAATAATTAATGTTTACCTTCCAATATACTGTACATATATAGTTTATTGCACGATTATAATCGTTTACACTGTCATTTCTCATTGTTTCTATCAAGCATGAGTGTAATTGCATTTTGTTATGTATGTTTATGCTATTTGTTAAGATATATTGTCAAGTATGTTGTCGATGTGACATCAAGTGCAGCCTGATGACGTAATGCTTGAAATCCATACGTAATGAGTGTGCCGATTACGTCATTCACGCATGCGCAGTAGGGTAATGGTGAATGACGGGTTGCGCGTTTAAGTCAATTTGTAGATATTTGTAGGAAGTTGAATCGATTGATGGCAGTAATTGTATGTTGATAAGTAGTATATATATATATATATATATATATTATATATCCGAAGCGGTATAAGCTTGCCTATTAGTAACGGGTATTGTGTAGCTATAAAAATCCTTAAACTTCATCCTTAAACCCCACACACGGGAGGTAAACACACGGGAGGTGGACCCCGGTCCGACACTATATCATCAGGAAGGCCAAAAAAATCTAAAAACGAAATTGCAGAGGATTTCTGCTGTAATAAAGTCTATTGCTATGTGGGACCAGGGTCTTTGTGGCGTAAGCAGTGGTTGCAACAGACCTGCAAGCCTGACACCATCTAAAACCTGACAAACGGTGCAGTTCTTTATGAAGGTGATGGTATCGCTCGGGAGTTTAGGCCACCAGTAACGTTTCCTCAGGAGGTGGATGGTGCCCGCGATACCAGGATGTCCTGAGCTAGGGCTTTCGTGAACCTGAGTGATTACACGCTTTCTGAACTGTTCAGGGACAAACGTAAGATTCTCGGGGCAGTCCAGCGTTTACAATCTCGGAATGTAAATCCCACTGCACTGGGGCGACTAAGAGCTTTTCTGGAAGAATATTCTCTAGAGATCCTGACCCAGGGGTTACTTCGGCGTGACGAAAAAGAGCGTTAGCCTTGGTGTTCTTGGAACCTGGCCGATACGTGACAGTGAAATCAAATCTAGTGAAAAACAGGGACTATTTAGCTTGATAGGGGTTAAGGCGTTTGGCTGAACGCAAATATTCTAAATTTTTATGATCTGTGTTCACAGTAAATGGGTGTGCAGCCATATTGAGCCAATGTTGCCACTCTTCTAAGGCGAGTTTGATAGCCAATAGCTCTCGATTTACCACATCATAATTTTGTTCTGCAGGAGAGAGCTTGCACAGGGGTACATCTTGGGCGGCATACTGTGACACTGATATATAATAGCCTCTACACCTATGTTTAAGGCATCAACCTCCACAATTAAAGGTAACTCTGGGTCTGGGTGGCGTAATATAGGTGCAGTAGTGAAGCGACTCTAGTTCTGAGAATGCCCTTAAAGCAGTGTCATTCCACACTAGCTTGCTAGATTGCCGTTTCGTGAGGGAAGTCAAAGGCGAGGCTACAGAACTGAAGTTTGAATAAATCTACGGTAAAAGTTGGTGAATCCTAAAAAATGTTGTAATTCCTTAAGGGTCTTAGGGAGTGGCCATTCGATGACTGCTAAAACCTTCTTGTCATCCATAGCCACCCCCTCGTGACTGATAACGTAACCTAAGAAAGTAGTACTCGTGGTGTGGAACTCACACTTCTTTCCCTTTACATATAAATTGTTTTGAATCAGATGTTGGAGAATGGAGCGAACATGTACGATGTGTTCTTCCAACGGTTCTGAGTAAATCAGTATGTCATCGATATAGACTACGGCAAATCTGTCCAGCATATCACGGAATATACCATTCACAAATGATTGGAACATGGATGTGCTATTAGCGAGACCAAATGGCATGACAAGGTATTCGTAATGACCGGTAGACAAAGAGAACGCTGTCTTCCACTTATCTCCCTCCCGAATACAAACCAGGTTGTAAGCGCTTCTGAAGTCAAGTTTTGTGAAGAACCTAACGCTAAAGTTGCTCTAAGGCTACAGGGATGAGCAGAAGTGGGTAGCGGAATTTTATGGTAACCTCATTGAAACCATGATAATCTATACAGGGTCGCAGTCCCCCATCTTTCTTCTTAACGAAGAAGAAACCTGCTGAAACTTAGACAGATGAATGAACCCCTTAGCTTATTCCTCCCCTATGTATTGCTGCACAGCAGCTGACTCAGGTTGGAATAACGGAAACATTCGACCCTTAGGAGGTTTAGCTCCAGGGATGAGATCTTTTGCGCAGTCTATTGGGAGGCAATTGGGAGGCTTTTTGCTTACTAAAGACCAGAGCCAAATCAGAATATTTAGGGGGTATGTGAGAGGGAGAGGAAAGCAGAGTCTCTGGGTTCATCTCAACTGGGACTGACTGGACAGGATCTATCTTTTGCAGGCATAACTGGGGACAACTATCTCCCCAACGGGTTATCTCTCCCTCACTCACAGAAATGGAAGGCTTGCGTGCGTGCAGCCAGGGCAAACCCAGAACGATGGTGTGATTAGGTGCTAAGATGGGATATACGCCTCCACCTCTAGAGAAGAAGAACATGATATTAGAGGGATATTACTCTTACTTGCGAACTCTACAGAAATGAAATTAGCAGCAGCACCTGAATCGATTAGAGCGAGAGAGTTACAAGTTAAATCATTTACAGTAAGAGTTACTGAAACTTTGACTTTGGAACAGGACCAGTGGTACACAACACAAGGTTTGTGTTAAGTTTTGTGATCTACCTTTTAAAAATTATTCTCCTGAATCCCAAGCATTGAACGGCCACCAATCTGCGTGAGTCCCTGCACTAGGAATCATTTTTGTCCGCTGTTGCACACAAGCTCTGTATTAAGGGAACACATTCATGCATTACGAAATACATTTCTGCAATCAAAATCTGGTAGAATTTCTGTAACAAGTCCAAAAACTGAGTTAGATGTAAAATTCTAAGTAAAAATGGCTGGGTGACTGGCTTTGTCATGTTTTCCATAGCTTATGCATTCAAATTATTTTTTAATTGAATTATTTTGATGAAGGTAGAACACAAAAGCAGACACAAACCTTGCTTTCTGCACCATTGGTCCCACAGGATTGTTAACCATCGCCAGAATCCCCGCAGGAGACCCTGAAGGAGGGGGTAGCCAACTGTTGACAGAGACGGTTGTAGCGGGGGTGTCATCTCCATAAAAGTTGACGCTCCACCCCTAACAAACATCACGCCCAGCCAGCACACACCCCTCTAGTGGCCAGTTTCAAAGTCTCCAGCATCATACAGCCACCAATCTGACCGATCCCCAACGAGCCCCAAACAAAAAGTGAATTTCATATGTTTTGGATACAGAATCAAAGCCAACACATACCTTGCTCTGTGCGCCGCTGGTGCTGCTGCCTTGGCGGCTGATCCTCTGCCAGAAACCCCATCCCCGCAGGAGACCTTGTTGGGGACCCACCGTGAGCCCCCTGTGAGGGCCAGCTTCAGAGTCCCCAGCATCGGACAGCAACCAATCCGACCGAGCCCCAACGAGGGGACTTGGATCGTCTCTTTGCCGCAATATTTAACAGTACTCTAAAGGGAAAAAACAAAAAGTAACTTTCAAATGTTTTCGATAGAGAATAAAAGCCAAGACCGCTAAGGAAGGGGCGGCCAACTGTTGATGGAGACGGTCGTAGCAGGGGCGTCATCCCAATAAAGGTTGGCACTCTACCCATAACAAACTCCACTCCCTGTCAGCGCACACCCCCTACCGTAGAGACACCCTTGGAGGCCAGCTGCTGAGTCCCCAGTATCGGACGGCCACCAATCCACCCGAAGTCCCACGAGGGGACTCGGGTCTGCTCTCCGCCGCAATATTTAACAGTACTCTAAAGGGAAAAAACGAACAGTGAATTTCAAATGTTTTCGATAGAGAATAAAAGCCAAGACATACCTTGCTCTGTGTGCCGCTGATCCTGCTGCCATGGCATCCTCTACCAGAAACACCATCGCTGGGATACCTGCAGGAGACCCTGATGGAAGGGGTAGCCAACAGTTGATGGAGATGGTTGTAGCAGGTGTGTCATCTCAAAAAACGTTGACACTCCACCCGTAACAAACTTCTACGCCCAGACAGCGCACAACCCCAACCCTAGAGTCACCCTTGGAGGTCACTGGGATCCCCACAGGATACCCCGTTGGCAGAGGTGTGGCCAGCACACACCCCTACCGTGAGCCCCCTCTGATGGGCAGCTTCAAAGTCCCCAGCATTGGATGGCCACCAAACCACCTGAGCCCCCACGAATGGTCTTGGGTTTGGTCTCTGCCGCAATATTTAACAGTGCTCTAAAGGGAAAAAACTAAAAGTGAATTTTTATATGTTTTGAATAGAGAATTAAAGCCAACACATAACTTGCTCTGAGCGCCACTGGTCCTGCTGCCGTGGCGGCTGGTCCTCTGCCAGGGACCCCATCACCAGGATCCCCGCAGGAGACCGCTAAGGAAAGGGGCGGCCAACTGTTGATGGAGAGGGTTGTAGCAGGGGCTTCATCCCCATAAAGGTTGGCACTTTACCCATAAAAAACTCCACTGCCTGTCAGCGCACAACCCCTACCGTAGAGCCACCCTTGGAGGCCAGCTCCTGAGTTCCCAGCATCGGACGGCCACCAATCCACCCGAGCTCCCATGAGGGTACTAGTTTCTGCTCTCCACCGCAACGTTTAACAGTGCTTCAAAGGAAAAACACACAAAAAGTTACATTAAAATGTGTTGTATAGAGAATCAAAGCCAACACATACCTTGGCATCCCCGCAGGAGACCACGTTGGCAGGGGTGTGGCCAGCACACACCACCACTATGAGCCCCCTGTGAAGGCCAGCTTCAGAGTCCCCAGCATTGGACGGCCACCAATCCGCCCAAGCCTGCATGAGGGGACTCGGGTCTGCTCTCCGCTACAATATTTAACAGTGCTCTAAAGGGAAAAAAATAAAAGTGAATTTTAAATATTTTGGATAGAGAATTAAAGCCAACACATAACTTGCTCTGAGCGCCGCTGGTCCTGCTGCCTTAGCGGCCAGTCCTCTACCAGAGACCACATCACCGGGATCCCCGCAGGAGACCACTAAGGAGGGGGTGGCCACTCTACCCATAAAAAACTCCACTCCCTGTCAGTGCACACCCCCTACCCTAGAGCCACCCTTGGAGGCCAGCTCCTAAATCCACAGCATCGGATGGCCATCAATCTGACCGAGCCCCAACGAGGGGACTGGGGTCACTAAAAGTGAATTTCAAATATTTTGGATAGAGAATCAAAGCAATTACATACCTTGCTCTGTGCACTGCTGCCTTGGTGACTGGTACCTTACCAGAGACACCATTGCCGGGATCCCCGCAGGAGACCCCTAAGGAGGGGGCGGCCAACTGTTGATGGAGACGGTTGTAGCAGGGGCGTCATCTCCATAAAGGTTGACAATCTACTCATAACAAACTCCACTCCCTGTCAGCGCACCCCCCCCAACCCAAGAGCTACCCTTGGAGGCCAGCTCCTTAGTTCCCAGCATCGGACGGCCACCAGGTCTGCTCTCCGCCGCAAAAGTTAACAGTGCTCTAAAGAGAAAAAATAAAAAGTGAATTTCAAATGTTTTGGATAGAGAATCAAAGCCAACACATACCTTGCTCTGTGCGCCGCTGGTCCTGCTGCCTTGGGATGGAGACGGCTGTAGCGGGGGCGTCATCTCAATAAAGAGTGAAACTCCACCCTGAACAAACTTCTATGCCCAGTCAGCGCACAACCCCAACCCTGAAGCCACCCTTGGAGGTCGCCGGGATCCCCGCAGGAGACCACGTTGGCAAGGGTGTGGTTGGCACACATCCCCACAGTGAGCCCCCTGTGAAGGCCAGCTTCCGAGTTCCCCAGCTTTGGACGGCTACCAATCTGACCGAGCCCCAACGAAGGGACTTGGGTCAGCTCTCCGACACAATATTTAACAGTGCTCTAAAGAGACAAAACAAAAAGTGAATTTACCTGTGTAAAAAAGTGATACCTGCAGGAGACCCTGATGGAAGGGTCCACCAATCTGCCTGAGCCCTCACGAATGGTCTCGGGTTTGGTCTCCGCCACAGTATTTAACAGTGCTCTAAAGGGAAAAAACAAATTTGAATTTTTATATGTTTTGGATAGAGAATTAAAGCCAACACATACATTGCTCTGAGCGCCGCTGGTCCTGCCACTGTGACGGCTGGTCCTCTGCCAGGGACCCCATCACCAGGATCCCCGCAGGAGACCGCTAAGGAAGGGGCGGCCAACTGTTGATGGAGACGGTTGTAGCAGGGGCGTCATCCCCATAAAGGTTGGCACTCTACCCATAACAAACTCCACTCCCTGTCAGCACACAACCCCAAGACTTTTGATTCAAGCACTGGTCACACATACAGGTTCTGTTATATAATATGGTTGAACTAAGGCGGTGTTACATTTACAACCGCCTTCAAGTAAGACACAAGGACTAATATATAATGACTTAAAATCTAAACATGCTACAATGCTATAAGGGATACAGTTATAGTTATCGTAATGAGTTTAATTTAGAAACAATAGAAGTGAATATGATGTGTGCATGTGGATGAGGTGATTATGGGACTAATAAACTCAGTTTAAGTACAGTCTATGTTATAAGACCTGTTTAAGACAAAAAAAAATATCAGATTTTTGACATTCCCATGTCCCAAGTTCCCAAGTTTATATTGTCCTGCTCACAACAGAGTATCAAGCCTAAATTACATGATTATTTGTTATATAAATAAATTTTATAGCTTTATGTAATTTATTTGTTTACTTATTTTTCTTAAGAATTAAATTATTAAACTTCACACTCACAGTTAACTGCAGGTACTTTGTTGAAGATATTGTCATGTGCTTACTGACATCTAGTGGAAATATTCAAAAAATATTATTCGTTTAAGGGGGCGGTTTGTACTCGTTGCCCGTATCTATCTCCCCTTATTTACACTACTGCGCATTACTGCTGCGGCGCATTACGGCTCAGACCTCCAGGCGGTGCCAACTCACAACAGGAACAATAAACTGTGTTTATTGGTATGATAAAATAATAAAAATAATAATAATACACTCAAAAGTAGTAATAATAATACACTTAAAAGTCCAGTTATAAAAGACAAGGATAAAAGCTGTGTTTTAGTCATTTAAAATACATTCTCATCTTGTATATATATATCATTATGCACAGGGTGTTTATTTTGTATTTGGGGTTTGCGGCTTGCGTGTGTCAAAAATAGACAAGGCACCTATTAATTTGTATTATTACGTTTAACAGGAAATATTTAAAATATATTCTGAGGTACACTTGTGTGTATAAAACAAGACCTTATACGAGACAAAAACGTACATACTTTTCATAGACATAAACTGTAAGGCATATTTACAAATATGACAATGGAAAAGAATGTATACCAGTTTAAATGAGTGCTGTCAATTCAAATTTTATCTATATAGCACTTTTTACAATGTTACATTGCTTCAAAGCAGCTTTACAATTTACAAAGTCCTAGGCTAAGTTAGACGTTAGCAGTCTCCCAGCAAGCAAGGCAACAGGGCGACAGTGGCAAGGAATCAAAACTCCAATGATATATAGATGGAGAAAAAACCTTGGGAGAAGCCAGGCTCGACCAGGAGGGCCTGTTCTCCTCTGACATGTTAAAGCTGCAATTTGTAACGCTTTTAGATATGAACAGAGTTTATTGTGATGATTTATAGTTAATTATTGATGGAAAACTGATGGTTTTCCATAAACTGAACTATATTTGATAATATGTCGGGCACTGAGAAATCGTTCTAACAAAAAGCGGTGAGGCATAATGTTACTATGGACCCCTGGACAGACCAGGGACTTATGTGAGGATCCTGTTTGTGGACTTCAGCTCTGCTTTTAACAACATCATCCCATCACTCCTCCAGCCCAAATTAACCAAGCTCTCTGTCCCTAGCACTGTCTGTCAGTGAATTACCAGCTTCCTGACAGATAGGCAGCAGCTAGTGAGCTAGTAAATTCTCATCAGGCACCCGTAGCATCAGCACTGGAGCTCCTCAGGGCTGTGTTCTCTCCCCACTGCTCTTCTCCCTCTACACCAATGACTGCACCTCTAAAGACCCCTCTGTCAAGCT
>JAZGTI010018762.1:0-11452 GCA_036877585.1 Botia kubotai
CTATTTAGTAGAATGCTGTGGTCAATAGTGTCAAAAGCTGCACTAAGGTCAAGTAATACTAGAAGAGAGATGCAGCCATGATCGGCTGACAAAAGTAGGTCATTAGTAACTCTGATGAGAGCAGTCTCTGTACTATGGTATGGCCTGAATCCTGACTGGAAATTCTCATAGATATAATTTCTTTCAAGAAAAGAGCATATCTGTGAAGACACCACCTTTTCCAATATTTTTGTGATAAAAGGTAAATTTGAGATTGTTCTGTAGTTTACTAGTTCCCTGGGATCAAGTTGTGGTTTTTTAATAAGGGGTCTGATAACTGCCAATTTGTAAGGCTTTGGGCCATATCCTAACACCAATGATGTATTAATAATACTATGTAGAAGGTCTATAATTTCAGGCAGCATCTCTTTCAGCAACCTGGTAGGTATAGGATCAAGCATGCATGTTGTTGATTTAGATGCTATGATTTTTTTTGACAGTTCATCCCTATCTATAGTAGAGATAGCCTATATAGGAGTCATTACTGAGAGTAACAGCCCAGGGCAGCTCCAATAGACTATATCCTAGCCTATAGACACTGTAATTCTTTTCCTTTTTTGTGTGTGTGTTGTGACACTGGTTTGGAGGATTATTGGATTGTGGATTATTGTGTGCACAAGAGAATAGTAGTAATATGTGTTTATATGTGGAGTAGCTGTAGATACTGGCAGTATTCTGTTCCATTCTTTTAGTGACGAGGCGCCTGGTGGATTACCTGCTGCAGTGGACTAAACTGACTGCTGCTGCTGTCCAGAAAGACACTACATACAGACTGCTTAAAGACTGCTGATGTCTGACTGTCAATCTCTTCGGAAACCATTCCTTCTCTATGCTGTTTTAACTACTTTTTATAAGAATAAAGTGGTTGTAATAAGATCTATCTCTTGAGTGTATGTGTTGATGCCTTGCCCTCAGTGAGAAATTAAATCTTATTAAATAGGAACTGGTGAAAGAATAAATCGAGTCCTGGGTCTCAGTAACAAAATCCAGGTTGCACAGACAGCTACCGATTGACTTAGAACTGTCCTTGGAATATAAATATGCATTCTTTACCACTTTGTGCTTCACATTTGGCATAGTAGGGCAGGGTTTTAGAACCTGTGTAAGGGCTTGGACATCTTTTGACACTCACATGGTAGATCGAGCTAAGGAACTGTAAAAATGATGATGCCAGTCTTTCCTGGTGCTCCTTGGGTTCCTAAATTTAGTCGAACAGGTAGTGAATTGAGATATGCAGATTGGAAGGAGCAAATTGATGTATGCTTTAAAGATGTATGCCCGTCGCAACCCAGATGGAACATTTGCTGAACTGCATCAGGAGGCTCTGTCGTTGGAGATAGAGTATGGCCAAACTAGGTATGAGACTGCTTGTGCCTCTATAAGCCAGCCTAATGTACGTAATTTTCATCCCCAAAGGCCCGACTGGAGAGCCTAAAACGTGAGATCTTGGAGGAAGTCAAGGGACAAATTCGAGAGCTGACTCAGAAAGTGATGAGGGAGTTGAGACCTTCTATTCTTACCACACCTGTGAACCATGTACCTTCACAACACCAGAACATCCCTGTCCCCAGAAGGAGAGACAATCAGTCAACAAACAGGTGGGACTCAGATGGTCGACCTATTTGTCAACGCTGCCAGCAGCCAGGCCACTTAGCCCAAAATTGTAGAGAGGATTCAAAGCCTAGACCAGCTTTAAACTACATTGCCCAGTCATAGAGGTCCAAACTGCATGGCTACAGACTTCAATTGATAACCAAGGGACCACACACTCTTTTATTTCTGATTGCCCTGTGGTGAATGTTTTGATTCAGACTATATATATAAAGGCTTGTTATACACGGGATTACAAGTAACTTTCATGCAGCAGAGTATGCTAGACAAGGAGTTTCCTAGCTATAAATTGGGTCACACCCCCCTATTGATTCTGAGGGCCACAAATGGCCTGGAAATTCCATATGTTGGATATGCAGTATTGGATTTTGAAGTGGCAGGCATTCAACTTCCTGAGAGAGGTGTCGTTATTGTGAAAGACAAGTTTTTCCACTAATCCTTTAATTATCGGAATGAATGTGATTTCATTGTGTTGGAGTGCCCTGTTTCAGGGCCCAAATCAGTATTTATGGCCAAGGAGATCTAGACCTTGTCCTGAGTACTGATGGGGTCGTTGACATCAGCGTAGTGGAAGCTACAGTCTCAGAAAAGAAATATGTTGACAGAGGGGTGAGTCTGCTAAGTTTTGGATCTGGCATAACTGATCAACAATGACAAGCTTTGGATGTACTGTTAAAGAAGTGGAGTGGAGTGTTTTCTAAGGATGAGGATGATCTGGGCTGTACCGAGACTATTCAGCACAGGATCTATACTGGTGATGCCCCCCCAATTCGGGAATGATTTTGCCCTCTACCTCTGATGATGTTGGAAAGGGGAGTCATTACTAAGAGTAACAGCCCAGGGCAGCTCCAATAGTCATGGTTAGAAAGAAGGATGGAAGTTGGCACTTCTGCATAGATTATAGGAAGCTGAATGCAGTTACACACAGAAATACCTTCCCACTCCCTCGAATCGAGGAAACGTTGACCACACTAAATCAAGCTGAATGGTTTACTACTTTAGATTTGGCCAGTGATTACTGGCAAGTGGGGGTACACCTTGTCTAATGGACCAGCTACATTTCAGAGATTAATGCAACATTGCTTGAGTGGTCACATTACTGATTTTCTGTTGGTCTACTTGGATGATACTATTGTAAATTTTGTGGATTTTTCCACTCATCTTTGTCATTTGGAACAGGTGTTCCAGCGGCTGTCACAGTATGGACTGAAGTTGAGGCTGGACAAGTGTCAGTTCCTCAAGTAACAAGTGAAATTCCTGGGGCATGTAGTGGACAAAATTGGTATAAGTCCAGATCCAGATAAAATGGCTGAAGTGCAAGAGTGGCCTGTCCCTACCACTGTTCGAGAGGTGGGGGGAATTTTTGTGCTTGGCTGGCTATTACAGGCGTTTTATTGCCAATTTTGCCAAGATAGCACAACCTCTAAATGCACTCCTAGTAGAAGTTCCAGCGGACAAGAAGTCAAGTAATTGTGTAGTTAAGTGGATGACCGAATGTCAAGCTGCTTTTACAAAGTTAAAGATGTGTCTCACACAGGCCCCTATTTTGGCATATGCAGATTTTTCCCTGCCTTTTTCCTGTATACTGATGCTAGCTACCAGGGCTTGGGTGCAGTACTGTCGCAGGTCCAAGATGGGCAGGAGTGAGTGGTTGCCTATGCAAGTCGCAGGCTTCATCCAGCAGAGCGGAATGATGCTAATTATAGCTCTATCAAGTTGGAGTTGTTAGCCTTAAAATGGCCTTAAAATCACAGAGAAATTTAAAGATTATCCAACTGGGGCTAAATGTATTGTTGTTATAGATAATAACCCAGTGGCTCACCTGCAGACAGCAAGACTTCGAGGTGTGGAACAACGCTGGGTAGCCCAGTTGGCAAACTTTGATTTCACAGTGAAGTATCGACCTGGATGCGAAAACATTAATGCTGATAGTTTGTCCAGGTTTCCAGTAGACCGTGTTGAGTCTTGACAAGTCAGTGTGGTGGAAGAGGGCTGTCAGCCAATGATTTACCCTAGACATAGATGAGTGGAGTCAAGAGCAAAGAGCAGATAAACAACTGCAACAAGTATTGAGGTATGTGGAGTTAAAAAGTCTGCCTACTGCAGAAGAGTGAAATGAGATGTCAATGACTGTAAAACAACTACTTCGACAGAGTTCTAAGCTTGTGGTCCAAAAAGGGGTGTTGTACAAGAAAATGATTGAGCCCAGTACACGAGTTATATTTCCAGATTGTTTGCCCAGCCTCGAGGCGAGAGGAGGTGTGGAGAAGATATCATGAGACATCTGCACATGCAGGGGTTGCACGGACACTCTCAAGGCTGAGGTGCCACTTTTACTGGCCGAGGATGGAGGAGGTGATTAAAGGATTCCATCAGGGCTGTGTCACTTGTGGCCTGCAGTGTTGATGCCTTGCCCTCTGTGAGAATTTAAATCTTATTGAATAGGAACTGGTGAAAGAATAAATCAAGTCCTGGGTCTCAGTAACAAAATCCAGGTGGTGTAGTCGGCTACCGATTGTCTTAGATCTGTCTTAGGAATATATACTTTTCTATCCATAGGATATATGTTAAGATCGGGAGGTGTTGGATGTTTGTATGTCTTGCAAAAGTGTAAAAACAGACATTGAATGGAAAGAGAGACAGTGAGAGCAAGGGAACAAACAGACTGTTTGAAGTGTGTGGCTCAAACTGACTAACTAACAAAAGCAGAAGAGGAAAATTAAACCACCAAAAGACAGAACACAGAATACCTAAGTGTACAGAGATGTACTGCTGCTTACTAAACTGGCCAATGGGCAGTTGGCCAGTTTGGGCACCTCCCTTCCACTCTGGCACTGCCACTGCCTGCCATTCCAGCCAGGACACCAGTCTCTAAACTAGCACTCCAGGTCACATACTAAGACCACAGAGAAGCACAGACAGTAAGACACAGCTTTCAAATCTGTGATTTGTTGTTCATTTTCTAAAGAGTATTTGGATGGTGCTTGCCTTTGTAAAGCTTGCTGCCACAGTGCTATTGTTAGGGTTGTTCCTAAGAAGTTGCTACCCAACTAACGGGGAACATTCTCAGAAACCTGACTAACATTCTCTAAAAGTTCTCTCAAAGTTATAAAAAATTGCCTTTGCCAGCCGGAAGGTGGAAAGACTGAGGATTCTATATTGCCCCTCAAGGCACTCCTCCGGCCAGAAGAGCTTCCTGACTGCTATCCAAGGGGAGCCGTACACAATCCGGCTCCAGAAACTCTGAACTGAATATACGATGAGGAGGGCTGATTACCCATTACCCATGTGCCTGTAACGCAGAGCGAATTAAGCCCTAGCTAGACCATCAGAATTGACGGAAGCTAGAAGGCCGCCATGTAATCACTGGTATACAGATGTCTCTCTGTGGCCACCATCAGCGGCATAGAACAACCGATGGCAGCAGCTGTTTGTTTAGTGGCCCTGAGAGCTATGATGATGATATCCAACATATAAGAGAACACCGACAAGACATTCCTCTGACTCAGCGGATCACACACCCCTTCATTGGGGAATCGAGAATGCCTCCTGTGAACTTTGCGAGACGAGCTTTCACCAAGCCTCAGCAACGGCAAGATCAAATCTGCAGGGCGTCCACCCAGGCAGACAGCCAGATGAAAGAAAAGCTTCTTCAGTGAGAAGCCCTCGCAATGTGCGCCCACAGCTCCCTCAAGAGCTAAGAGTGCCTTTTCCTTAACCTAGAAAACAACACAGAATTTACGTGTGTCCTCAGGTGTTAGAAACCTTTGACACAGAGGCTTTCTAAAGTTATTTGCAGCTATGTTTGTTGGCGCTTCGAGACAAGAACAACCGATCAATTACACTGGGCCAATTACACTGGTGTGATTACACATGAGATTCAGATACCAATCACATTGGAGACATTCCTCATAGCTTCAAACCAGATGCAAGGTCCCTTGAAAGGGAACAATGTTTTAAGCATCTGTACCAGACACCTCTTTCATGCATTTATGCAGCAATCTGTCATGTTTTTTTGCCACAATCAAGTATCTTTTAATAAGCTCCTATCTATATAATTACATTCATAGTTAGCACTAAAGTGTTTGCAGCAGTTTTGAAATTTGATGTGGGTGGAGAATTGTTTCTGTCCTCAGGGTATCTGTTCTTTGACACCCAGCTCTCCATTTAACCCTTCTATTTGTGACATTTTTTTTGCCATTTTCAGTAAAGAGTATTCTATAAATACAATATTGTTTCATTGTATTGCTGTGTGATGGCATTTTAAGTGCCAAAAAGACTAAGGAATAAAGAGATTATGAAAATAAATTGAAATGAATTAAGTCTTAGCATTAAAAAAATATAGTCAATGAGTCAATGCTTTAGTAATAAAGTTGTAGCATTACGAAAAAGAAAAAAATCATGGTTCCCTTCTGATGCTATGGGGAACATGCTTCAGGTGCACCCAAGTCTAAACATGTGTAAAACCAGGAATGTTTATATTCAAGTTCAAGGTCATGTGGTGTAGCATTGCGCACAACAAAAGCTAAATTACTAAGCCTTAAATTACAGCAAGTGACATGCATCATATGTGTGTGTTTTGTCTGGGAGTAGAGCATGCTAGGTCAGCTTTAGAGAGAACTAACTGTCCTCAGTACAAATTGCTTCCGCTAAGGATGCTCCGCTTCCGACTGGCTCTGTTTAATCCTGATAGGAGGCAGGCAGTTGCACCTCACAGGTCGGGTCCAGCTTCTGCCGAGGCAGAGCGGAGGCTTCCCTTGTGGGGCTTGCAGCTTGATTTGATGGAAGAGCAGTGAGGGACAGGCCCTGCTTTTCCCTTGCACTCTTGGTGGTTTCTTCTGTGCTGGAAGATGAGTTCATGCTGGCAGTGTCAGATGACGATCTAAGCTAAATGATAGGTTTCTATTATCCAAAAGAAAACAACCTCCCTGTCGCAATCTCCTGTTCTTCCCCGATCTTTACACTGAGGTGTCAAGTTATTCCACTCGTGTTTTCATCCTGGCTACAAATAATTATTCCTCCATTGTGGGTTTGCACAAGTAAACGTAAACGGGTAAACGGGACTTCCAGTTCCTGTCTGCCTTGCTGCAAGTGGTTTATATTTGTGCCTCTGCTTAGCCTTGCTCTGATCCTCTTTTCTCAATATTTTTTCTCATTACTTTTGGTGTCTAAATTTTTTTGTATGTAATTTGTTTGTGTATTGTTTACATCGTATTAAATTAATTAGATACCGCTAGCTTTTGATTGTTATTCAGTATAGACAACTCAGTTCGGTTTGGACCGCACTAGCCGGTCAGCTGTTTTCTGTTTACTGTGTTTACTTTCTTTACTGTCGTCATCCCCTGCGTTTTCATCTGCTTGAGTTTATCAAACAACTGCGGTAAGTAGGAATAACTCATGAAACACTGTGAGTCATGGCATCTTCTCCTCTTATTGTAACATGCACTGTTTGCCACGTTTATGGTAGTCTTCTCTGTCTGGGCTAAGGGTTTAACACGTGATAAATGTAGGGAAATAGGTAGGCTGACAGACAAGATTTCAGAATGAGAGACACGCAGAGACTTTACTCAAGGATAGTAAGAGTGATAGGGCTTTAGAGCAGACTTTGGATGTGACTACGTCCATACATTGTTCGGTTCCGGCTGCAGATCCCTCGCAGCAGGAAAGCTGTGACTGTGAGACGGCATAGCCGCAGGACAAAACACAGCTCTTCCATTCCGATTACAGTTTCAAACACCCAGAGCGCACCCACTGAGACACCTGTTGAAAGTGCCCTAGTTATCGGAGATTCTGTTGTACAGAACGTGACAATAAAGACACCAGCCACCATAGTCAAATGTTTACTGGGAGCCAGAGCGCCCAACATTAAAGCAAATTTAAACGTGCTGGCTAAAGCTAAACGTAAATTCAGCAAGATTATTATACACATCAGCACAAATGATGTTCGTCTCCGTCAATCTCAAATTACTAAAGATTATGCATTCATGACATCAAGACTTGATTATTGCAATGCCCTATTTGGTGGCTTCCCTTCAAGATTAATCCAAAAACTCCAGATAATTGAGAATGCAGCAGCCAGAGTTCTCACGAGAACGAATAAGTATGACCATATAAGCCCACGTCCTTTGACCGGGCTCTAGAAAGAGGCATTTAAGGCCTTCAATAGTAAAGATGCCACTCAGCACATACCTCTACCATTGCCTAAATGCAGAGCCATGTTAAAAAGTATAACACTTCATACACAGGGAAGTGTATATATTGTTCATTAATGGAGGGTAATTGGGGGTGTTGGACCTTCTATAGTGTGGGTGCTACTTCACACTCACCCTAGGGTCAGAAATCCAAGGGGCTAGCAAGCAACAAGGAAAGGAAAGAACGTGAGGCCAAGTATGGTGACCCATACTCGGAAATTGTGCTCTGCATTTAACCCATCCAAGTGCGCACACACACAGTAGTGAACACACACACACACACACCGTGAACACACACCCGGAGCAGTGGGCAGCCATTGCTGCGGTGCCCGGGGAGCAGTTGGGGGTTCGGTGCCTTGCTCAAGGGTCTGACCTCAGTCGTGGTATTGAGGGTGGAGAGAGTGCTGGTAATTCACAATCTCCAACAAGCTACAATCAACAAGCTACAACCACTAGAAACTACTGTCCATTAATGTAGTCCCATGGGTTGAGTGGGTGGGGGTTGACGGGCAAAAATCCAAGGGGAGTTAAAACTACTGTCCCTTAATAGAGCTCTGGGATAGCAGGGGATCCCCTAGAGTGAAGGACTCGCTCTGTGCTCCACCCATGCCTCGGGAAGGTGAAGCTCTATTAGGGAAGGAACCCCTATCGAGGGTACAGCCAATCTGTGTGTTTGTTGGCTTGGGGAGCTAAATATGTAGTGCAGGCACAGCTCAGTCACCTTGTCAGGGGAAAGCAGAGCTGCTGGTGGCCTCTCACCCTGTGTGCACTCCATTGTGATATTATTTCTAAGGGCGTCTTTGATTAAATGAAAGAAGTCTTGTGTGTCAGGTGGAGGGCATCTATAATGATAGCTCATCTTCGCTAAGAGCCCGCATTGGTAGATCAGGGTGGGGTAGATTTTTTTGCATCTCTCTCAAGGTGTTTTATCATTGAGTGCTGTTTGTGCTCTGTGTTTGGCAAGAAAGTAGAAAGGCTTTGTTAGGTTTCTGTACAACCAGTAAATGAACCATACAGCATTGACTCACTCGCTGATAGCACATACCAGGCATGAATACGAGAAGATTTTTTGTGTCAGTACACCAAAGCATTCACAAGACATAGCCTTATATCCACTGCAGCAGCTCTTTGAATTCGTTGACATCCTGTTGGAGAACGACTTGGACAATCAAAAATCTTTTAATACGTTTTTGTAAAAGAGTGTCCCTAGACGATACATTTTAAATTTCAAATCAGAAAAATGTCCTAGGAGGTGTTTAAAAAAGTAGTTTCTCAAAAAAATTCAAAATGGTTTTTGTAGGATGGAAAATAACATCATAGTGTGCATTTGAATTGTCAGGAATGAGAGGAAAATAATTTTGTTTCTATGACTTACAGTTCAAAAGTTATCTGCATAAACATAAGTGAACTTTTGAACTGTTGGTGGCTCTCTTTAAGGTAGAAATTCCAAAATTGCTTTGCTCCAAAAAAATCTTTATAACTTTATAACTTTAGACATTTTATTACAAATGTCCTATTTTTAATGTTTGCAACTTACACCTATTGCCTAATCGCCACAAAATTCAGCATGTTTCTTTAGACTCCCAGACAAAATATCTCTATTTTATGTTTGTCAACCATCACATGATATGCAATCTTTAACATACCCAAATAAACAAGATAGTGCCCCTCAGTGACCAATTTTTTTTAGAATTCTTACAGCCCATTGGGGTAATGAGTCAAATATGCCCACTGAGTTTCTTTCCGATCATTCAGGCCTTAAGATATGATGTTTAGGGAAGTTTGGTAATGTCAATAATGTTTTTCTATTGGCTTTAACTCAACTTTCCTCTCTGTGCCATTTCAATTACATCACAAGTACACAAGTACACTAGTTTTTTAGTTTCATCACTGTTAGTACATATTGTTAGAAACACTTTAATGTGTTTACTTTATGTGTTGATAACATTTTATTTAGAATGTAAACATCAAACACAATCTTCCCCCAGCTTACTGACTTACTCCTGTAAATATTGCTTTAGATTCAACCTGCACTGTGCCACTGGAACCTAGAATGCAAGGTTGGCAAAAGCCATCAGTCTGGTGACATAGACTGCCACTATGTATCTTCCCGTCAAGCACCATATTACTACCCACCCACAGACCCTAGAAAGAGAGAGAAACACTGGCCACATGTAGATCCTTGGTATGCAAGCTACACAGCCAGTTCTTCTCCTAAACCAGAATTTATTTCTGGACATACCAGCGGTTATATCACAACGCACGAAGGAAAACCCCAATCACAGACAGCGATAAACAAAACCTTTTATTTAAATTGATAACAAAAACCCCCCACAAATAAAAAAATCAAAAATCAAATCAATACAAAAACATAAAAGGCGGAACTAACTTTAAACATTCACGAACAGTAACAATAAGAATGCGGGCGACACTGACGAGAGCAACAAATGAGGAACATGAACAAACAGGAGACACAGAAGCCGCACGAATAAAACACGGTAGACAGACCAGCACATGACAGCAGACACGAGGCCATTAAATACGACAGGGAACAATGACAGACAGGTGCGTGAAATCAAACAAACGAGGAAACAAGTGGGCGGGGTCATGACGCAGGACCAGAGAGCACATGGCAGATGTAAACAAAGCCATGTGCCTCCACATAGAACGAACATCCAGAGCACAGGAACCAAGAACAGACAGGACGAGTCGGAATCTAGCCCCACGATTTTTTACCTACACACGTGTGTGAGTGAATGTATGTATGTAAGTATATTTATATGTATGTATGTATATAATAAAACATCATAATAAAGTAATTAGTGAAGGCTTCATGTATTTGATCAGAAATACAGGAATAATGTTATACTGTAATGTATTTAAATATGTCAATTATTCCAATGATGCAAAGCTGAATTTTCAGCATCATTCCTCCAGCCTTCAGTGTCAAATAATTATCATAAATCATTGTAATATGATGATTTATTTATCATTGAACATTTTTTAATTAAAAGTAAAAACATTTTTTTCTAATAGCCCAAGCATATACACCACTGTTCATTCTGTCAATGCATTCCTATTCAGAGTCACCATGAGTACAACTGTATCCATTTCCAAGTCATTTTACTGTATCATTTTGAAAATGTGATGGCAAAATCACCCATTTTCAAACACTCAAAAAGTCTTTGCTTAAGAGGTTTGCTCATTCTGTCCATGCATTCTTGTTCAGAGTCACCCTGAGTACTACTGTGTCAATTTCAAAGGCATTTTACTGTAGTTTTGAAAATGTGATGTCAAAATCACCCATTTTCAAACACTCATAAAAATATTTTCTTAAGAGGTTTGTTCATTCTGTCAATGCATTCTTGTCCAGAGTCATCCTGAGTACTACTGTGTCAACTCCCAAGTAATTTTACTGTGTAGTTTTGGAAATGTGATGTCAAAATCACCAATTTTACTGTATAGTGTTAAAAATATGAGAAGTCAAAATCACCCCAAACATCAGAAGTGCCTTCTATTACATTTACATTTACATTTAGTCATTTAGCTGACGCTTTTATCCAAAGCGACTTACAAATGAGGATAAGGAAGCAACTTCAAATACAGTAAGA
>JAZGTI010018763.1:0-11452 GCA_036877585.1 Botia kubotai
TTTTGAGTCTAAAATCATCCCATAGCATTGCTATTACAAGCATTTGTCGCAGGAGGGCAGAAGAGTCACGTGTTCCCCTTAATCTCCACGGAACCGTGCTGAGTTATCGATTTATTGAGCGTATTAATATATAGTATTAGTATTTAAATTTGATTTCATCTGTAATTTGTTCCTTTAAATAATATCCAGCATAATATCTTTAATATTGTGATAACATATTGAATCTTGAAGTGACTTTCTGACAGGATAGCTTTTGGCAAATTATAACTAACATTGTAGTTAAAGTTTAGAGTAAGACTTATGTTGCTAAATGTAATCAGCCTCTAATCTTTACTCAGACATTACAGAGAAAACATTTGTGCTCTGACTGAAGTGCAGTCAGGACAAAGAATCTCATGTTCAGTATTTGGCAGAGGTCTTTTATTTTGGATACTGACCTTGGGTCTTGACTTTCTGCTCTGATGCAGACCTCACACAACAGTTAAACCTGCTTTTTCAACCTTCTGACTCCAAGAAAACAAAAGTTAATTAGTCCTCCTCCCTCAATCCCCAAATACTCCACAACGTCACAAGATCAGATAGCGTTGGGTGATTTACTTAGCACAAACCATCTGGCAAACATCTCTGTGCTGCACCTCAATTCTCATGTAAAGCAATTTATTAGTTGCCAAGACAAACACAGAGTATTGGCCTTGAAAAGCTTCAGTTGTTTTTAGCAGCTGAAGGAAGATTTGAGTTGTCTTATGGATACAGATTTAATATCTGACATGAACAGAATTCAGACTCGCTGCTTGATGTCACAGCTGAGCCTAAACCAGTTCGGTGGCTCTCAGCTTTTGTTCAGGACCCAGATTTTACATCATATCTGTATGTGCATGCAGATTTTTGCATGTCTCGGAAGCAGGATTTTGGAAAAAGGGGCGTGTCCATTTCAGTGGCTAAGTAAGCCTGGCTGAAGTTCTAGAACCGCTACTCAGCAGCACAGATGTATTTCTCGACACTTTCAGTAAAAATATTTTGTTCAAGTGGCATTTAAGTGAAACCAAATTTAGCCAAACAAACATATCTGTGGTACATTTTTTTCCCTCTCTGAGGTGGCGAGAGTGGTCGTGGTGGGCGGGAAACTGTTATAAATTTGTATTGTGAGACACCAGTTGCTAAGGCACTCAGGAAGAGCAGAGATCCATCTGTGTAAATGTGTATTTATATCACACATGAATAATTTGCTGAAATGGAGATAAAATGAAAGAATGAGAAATTCTAAAGCGCTGGTCTGTTACATTAGCATGTGTGTCAAAATATAAAGAAATAAATTCATTCCTCCAGCAGTTTAATGAACCCCGTTGACCAAAAACATGAATATAATTATTAACAATAACACATAGAAAACAGCATTAAAATCCAACATAATTAAAGCTGTGTTACCAAGGTCAAAAAACACCAAGATTTGTGCTCTATTTTCTATGGGTCATACTGCATTAAAACTGAAACATAAGTAGTTATTCACCAAAAAATGTCACCTCCACTGTCAATGTTCCAAAAACAAAACAAATATCAAATGATAAAATATTAGGAACAAATGTTTATTATTAATTAATTAATTAGTTAATAATTTTTAAAATAATTTCCTCTTTATTACTTAATGCCACTCCTCCTTTTAAAGATACAGTGCCTGAAATGTCACACTAACAAAACATGCAAAGAATTCAGCTACAGTGTAACAGTTGACCAATCAGCATCAATGTAGCATAAGATCCCACGCTCCCATCACAGCCCTCTCCAAAGCCATGCCTCCTCCAAAACACATGAACATGGTGTGCAGACATACAGAGGTAACAGTATGATGGGCAATCCTTCCACAGAAGATATATATTTACATAAATATATTCAGACCACTTTACTGTTATTGCTATTTTGACTTTCAACCAGAATAACAAAAAAAGTCTTTGGAAAACATTGCCTACCCTGCCTTTAATTTCTATATAGAGAGATTGCATGTGATTTTTACATATGTATATGTATGATAACACTTTATCCTCCCTACAGCCTGGAGAAGTGAGACCAAAAACACACATCAGTAAAACATGGATTTTCTGACTTCTTTTATTGGTGTCCCCAGCAGTTTCTCAGACCAGGCTTGTAGTTAATTGGAGCAGGTTTTCCGTTTGCTTTGGACATAAACTGGGAAATGAATTCCAGTGATGAGTCCAAGTAAACAACAGAATCTGACATTTGGCAGAAAGAATTCTGTTCCAGAGTTTCAGTGGCAGAAATAGACAGAGGTTTCTCAAGCTAAATGTCAGTATGATCATGGTGAAGAGGAGAAACGCCTCTCAGCGGAACAGATGGAGATAAACGAAGTGCACTTAGGAAGCAGTCAGGTAGAGAAAGCACTGTCATATGAACACTCACAGACCGGCTGCTGCCTAGAAACACTTCAGGAACCTGCAGAAAAATCACAAACCAGATCTCTTTAATATCTCAACTCCAGACAGCAATGAGATTAAATAGCGAGCAAATGGAGACTGCTTCTCAGACTCTTCTCTTTAGAAGACCACAGTGTCAGAAAGCTTAACATCTCAAACTGTGCTCAGATTTGCCAAGTGTGTAATCATGTCAGAAATATCAATATGAACAATACGAACATTTCTCACCAATTTCTTTCAAGAACAAATCTCATCATCTATGCCAAACACATTCATTTTACAGCTCTTACCGTATGCCATCAGTTGTCTTGTTGTGTTGGCTTGACAAAACCAACATACTGTTATTGTATAAACTTTCATCTCAGGCTACGTCCATCAAACTTCACAGAACATCTGCCTCCCTTTTGCTATTAAGCAATTTAGCAACTACTTAAACACTTTAGCAACTATTTATTAAAGCCTCAACAACCAACCAAAACACCCTAGCAACCACCTATCTGCCTGTATGTCTGTCTTCCTGTATAACCTTCAAACACCTTTAAACTTTATAAGCTTAAACTTTTTTAAACTTAAATTGTGTTAAGCCAACACTAGTCCTTCTTGACAAATGTTGCTTTACTGTGAAGTGATTTTTTTTTTCAGATTTTTACTTCTTCTAATTATTTAATTTCTCTGTTTAGTCTTTTAACTTATGAAGAAGCAATCTCTGAGAAATAAACATTCTTTTTGGAAAGAACAGTGAAGGTTTACATGAAGGTGGGTGTTTGCAATAGAATTCTGGGTATGTATTTGGGACAGATAAGCGGTATTACTGACCAGGAAAATTGTCAGGGTAACATTGTCATAAGCTCTGTCAAGAGAGGGCACCACTAGGGTCCATTAAATTTAGCAATGGCCCTGTTAGTAACCTTAAGGACGTGTGATTATTCTGATATTTCTTTAAAATTAGATAACCAGGCCCAAACATTTTTTACATTTTCTGCAGTGATTTTAAGGGGAAACTGCAAAATTCAGTGGAATGAATTTAAGCATTTTAGTGATTCAAATAATTTAATAAACCAACAGGCAAGGAGTGGGCATGTGTTGAACTTTGTGAAGGATGGGTGTTCCAACAGTGCAGAAATCTGAGGTCAGATCTGCACACACATCCTGTGTGGGCCTGCTGATAACTGGTTCCTGAGAGAGCATTAACCAGCCTTTAGTTTTCTCCATGGTCGCTTGGAATGGAGAAAAATATCCAGCATCTTTAATTTGGGCAACAGAAGAGGATTTCCCAGCCAGGAGACTACAGCAGCAATTTTTAAAGATACAATCTGTAACTCTTTGGTTAAAAATAAACATCAGTTATTGAACAAGTACATAACATATCAGTGTTTAAACAAAAATCCGTTTTTGAGCAAGTACATAACAGATCAGTGTTCCAAATGGTCTCCTAACCTTAACCCGATTTGCAATGGCAAGTTAAGAATAGTACATTTTAGCTGTCGGGTCACATTCCCCATGAAATGTCAGTGTGGCTTCATTTGTCTTCAACATACGTATGTATATGTATGTAAAGTAACCTGCAATTTAATATTTCAAACAGAGATGGCGATAGAGAGGTTACAGATTGCAGCTTTAAGATCTCACATTCTGTTATACAGGAGACACATGATTCTACAGATACAGGGTAAATAAAAATTACAGATGAAAAAAATCAATTTGAACATCAAAAACTTGCTCAGCACACTTCATGATTATTTTGATCAGTGAAGCTCTCAGATGTTGAAAAACAGAGCGGGAGTCAGACGTCTTGCTGATCTACATATTTATTTTAGCAGAACTGCATAACAGCTCTGATCTGGCCTTTTAATCCCATTACAGAGACAGAGAGCACAAACAGACACAATCCAGAGAGGTGTATTTCCTATTCCGATGAGCATCAGTGATTGGATTCTGATGGCCTGAGGAAGCAGCTTGTTTATGCAGATATTCTGCACTCTCACTGTTGCTTTGTTTGTCCAGGACTTATATTCCTCCCCTTCTCCATTTTACTGGTATATCTAAACTGTAAAATTTAAAGTACATATACAGTGAAACAAAGTTCCGGTCCTGACTTTTAAATTAAGAGCGACAGCTGAACCAATTTACAGCACCAACTAGCATACTAAATGATTTTTACAATTATGTTCCAACTTAGCATAACAAGACGTTACGGAGTACAGAACAAAAACAAGGACAGCTCAATATAGTTAACCCTTATGCTAAGTGCTTCGTTAGAAACTGGCAAAATATAAACATATTAAGACAAACCAACCATGAACCTCATAAGATTATATATGGATCTGTGGAGGTCACAGGTATGATTTTCACTTCATTAAAAAAACTTAATTGCCAAATTACTGGAAAAATTCAATATTACCCACAATACTTAGGTGAGAAGCCTCACAATACTCAGAGAAGCCTCTGTTACCATGGATATGGTGATTACGTTATGATCATCCACCCCCATGCTTTCTATTGCCTCAAGTCCTGTGTTTTCACCACCAAGTACTAAAGTGCAATTAGGAAGAAAAACAATGATTTAAATATGACTTCTTTTAACTTCATTACTGTGACTTAATTGCCTATAGGGAACATGAATGAAAATAACTTTTGGAAGTTAAAAGATTAGGAAATACTGGTGTCACATAGGTAGTCAGTGTATATACAGATAGAAGCACTACAGGAGTTTATGCAAGCCAGGCAAACTGTAAATTGCTGTCTTCTGTTTGCTATCAGCTATGATAAAGTTGTTGTTATTAGCATGGCTGAGTGACAGTTTGGCACTTGAGCGATTTGGTATTCGGCATTGACTGATGAGTGCAGACCTGCTGCTGACCCTCTTAAGATAATGAGCTTTGAGAATTCACATTCATTTGATTAGCATGATCAAAGCGCATCTCACAACTCAGCCCAGCCAATCACAGATGTGCGCACCTGCACTCAACCAGTCTTTTACAGAACAGGCACTTCGTAACAAAGTTCCCCTGAGACAGTCTGGTCCTAATTAAAGCCAGAAGCAATTTTACATTGTCTTTAAGTAACACATAGTGCATATGCTATATTTATTGCTATTTGAATAAGTAAATATGATTGCATCTGTTGCCAGATTTTTTACTCCAGTGAGATTTCAGGGTAGGTTTATTTTTGAAAGTCAGTATACACAGTATATACTACTGATCATTTCTGCCTTCACTGTTCAGGAAGATATAAGGCCCTGTTCACCTAACATACATCAACCTTTTGTGACAACTTGTCTCCCATGTCTTGCCGATGTCGCCTCTATAAGGCAGTCAGAACCGTAGTACAGGATCTTTCCTGGTACTTGATCTGTCCCGGGGGTTTAGATTACAAAATATTAAATGAAGTCAAGCAGACTCATTTATAAATAGACATTAAATGCTCATGTCATTCACCACTCCCCCATTAAAGTGTTTGATAGCAGAGGCGTGCTTGACCATGACTCCGGAGATTATACAACACTGGGATGTCTATAAATGTTTAGACATTCATTTCACAACATGAAATCTGACTGTTTAGGTCACTTGAATTATACTTTAATAATAATAATGTCTCTTCATTACTCCAGTCAATGCATTTGATTTACTGTCCGTCATTATATCTGTTTCCCATATGGATTATAAAATACATCAATATGGAATCCATTGCGCATATAATGAGCAAATTTTGCTCTTTACTTTGTTGCACCCACGCTAAAAAGCTTTCTGTCTCTGTCAGGAAGAGCAATTGGCCAGTATGTGTATTTTATTCAAATTCACATTCATAAAAGTTGCAAACTCATAATTAACTTCCCAAAATGACTCCAAGGCAACACTGTTACATAAGTAGGAAGGGGAACATTATTTCACAGGCAGAGAAAGAAATTACGTTTTGATAAAAGATAATGAAAACATTTTTTAGAACAATGTGCAGTGCTTAATCATACACAACAAGGTCAGGAACATTTATTAAGAAAATAAATCGTTTTGATTTCAGGTCTTCCCTAAAAGCTTGTGTGTAAACACAAAAACTATAAACAAGAATTGCCAGTCCACTTGGAAAAACCCATGTCTAAAAGACACCATGGAGCTGTTTCTGTTAAATGAGTTCAATTACTGGCCACTTTTATAAAAATGGGTTTTGGTCAAATGGTTGTGAGATTCTGTGTTGCCCTGAAGCACCTGGGAACCTCCACTGATCCTTTATATGGCCATAGTTTGATATATGTTTTATAACCTGTTCGTTCTGAACCCCATGGGTCAAACTTTATAATGTTTTCTATTAATTGGTCACAAACTGCTTGGAGGTCAGTGGCTACTGTAAAAGCAGGTTTGTGTTAGAATGACAGAATGACTCTGGAGAACACACAGAAAAGGAAACATTAGCGTACTGAGATGGAAACCTCCCACACACACTTGGAGCCTGTGGGAAACACGAGTAGGCTTTCTTGACTAACCTGGTTTGATGTCTGGCCCTCTCTATGGGTGTACTGTCAGTCTGGGCGACATCTTCACTCGTTCCCTGAATGAGTTTATGAAGAAAGTGCATTGTCTACAAACTCCCATATGCACACAAGCACAAGAACTTATTTCACAACACATTCTGTCACTAACAGATAGCAGCTCGGTGCCAAAACCAAGCGAGCGCGCTACCTAGACTCTATTATAGGCATCATAAGCATGCTTCACACAGGTAGGCATCAACATTATACTTACTGCCTTTAAAGATACCTAATATGTCCAAATTCAAATGTGTCCTTTATGGAGAGGGCAACCCCAGAATGCACTGCAAATTCAATATGGTGAACGATTTTAGAGAAATGTTATTATATATGTATGATATAATGTAGTTAGTTATATATTTATAAATCTAAATATATTTCTAAACCTATTTATAATTTATTATTATAAAATATTTATATTTCATTCTATACAGAAAAGTTTTAACAACACTGCTAACATCAAACTCCATTGGAATCTATTATTAATCCTGTCCCATGGTGCCTATGTGCTCCCAATAAGTCAGTTAAAGGGTTCCATAACCATTGCTGTAAGACACTGCCTATAGATAGTAGACACAAAGACAAGTTTTAGAATAGAGCTAGTGCACAAAGCCAATGTCAGAAATATTGTGGCTCATCTCACTTCAGTGCTGCATGAGTAATCAACATTAAAGAGCCAGTTGCACATTGTGCACTCTGCGTTTCGTTATGTTGAATATCATCAGCTTTTGCTGTGCCAACACAGACTGTGACTTTTGAACTTAACAAATCAAGAGGGAGCAGCAGGACTCTGCGTCTGAGAGCCAGCTCAGTGTTTGAATGTGTGATTCCTGCCATACTGGAACATGTTCCATGGACAGATTTGTCTTTCGCGTGGCTAGTTAGTAGTGTATGTTTTAGATAATAATCAATGCTAATATTAGTATTTAGTATTATTACTATTATGGTTGCATTAGCAAATACCAGAAATTATGACTATTGAAATTATGGCTCTGTTCAGGTGTTGTAAGCCTTGCTGAGAAGAACAAACGCTGTAGCAGTCGAAATTAGAGTAAAGAACAGTACACACCAAGTCTATAGCTGGTTCGTTGGACAACGTCGGGCTGTGTTGGTGTGAGAGATAACTCTGATTGGTTGTTTTAGCATTTATGAGCATAATTTCCATGATATATCTTTGTATAATATATTACATATTTGTATATGTCCTAATGTATAATATAACATGAAAGTTTTCAATACTAACATAATGCTTATTGTAATGAATGCGCAGAAGCGTGCGGATCCATAGGCAAGTTAGTTTTAATGACGAGGTCAAACACAGCAATAATCACAATAGTGATTATTAGCAGTGGAGGATGATGGGAAATGTAGTTCTGGACGTGGATATCAATATTCCGGTTATGGCTCCTTCTGCTGCCGCGGTGGAGAGGGTGCTGGAGCCTGCACCGTAAAAGAGTACGGTGTGCCTGGAGCGTAATTGGGACCGATTCGTCGATGTCTGTTGGCTTGTGTAGCTTGTCTCTTGACTGCATGTAGAAGATGATTGTGTGCTCTATTCTTCCTCGCTTCTTTGTAACCACTCATTAAAGGCCGGAAGTTTCATGGGTTCGCCGGACCATGCGAACAGAGGGGGCTGAAAACCCAGGATGCATTTGAAGGGAGTGATTCCAGTCACGGGTTTCACCAGAGAGTTCTGGGCATATTCTGCCCAAAATAGATCTGCCCAAGATACTTGCTCCAGTCTGTTTGATTACTTTGACAGTAAGATCTCAAAAAACGTGTTATTTCCTGATTAAGGCGTTCCGTTTGACCATTTGATTGTGGGTGATAACCTGAAGTGAGACTAACATTGATACCTAAACCCTTGAAAAATGCCAACCAGACTCTTGATGTAAATTGTGGGCCTCTGTCCGACACAATGTCCTCAGGTAGACCATAAAATCTGAAAACTTGATTGCATAGTGTTTCTGCAGTCTCCATTGAGGTGGGTAATTTAGGAAGTGGTATGAATCTGCATGCTTTGAAAAATCTATCGATGATTGTTAATATCGTTGTATTTCCCTGGGATGAGGGTAAGTCAGTAATGAAATCAATGGCGATGTGCGACCAAGGTTGGTGGGGCGTGGGTAGGGGTTGTAATAGTCCTGCTGGGCATTGTTTGGGCATTTTTGAACTCTGGCAAATGGTGCATTGTTTGATGTATAAGATGGTGTTGTGAACTAGAGATGGCCACCAGTAGCGGTTTCTTAATAGTTCAATGGTGGCATTGATACCTGGATGACCAGAATTAGGTAGATTGTGGATTAAGGATAACAGTCTTTTCCGAAGAGATTCAGGCACAAATGTTAGATTGGGTGGGCAGTTTGAGGGTGGGGGAACCTGACAATTAATGTGATCGATCTCGGTGGATATGTCCCACAGTACGGGTGCTATTAATAAGGAATTGGGAATAATAGGCTCATCTGGGTTCTCTCTAGGACTCCCCTCCTCCTGACGGGACAGTGAATCTGCTTCGATATTCTTAGTTCCTGGGCGGTAAGTTACGTTAAACTGAAAGTGGGTAAAAAACAGGCCCAACGTGCTTGTCTTGGGTTTAATCTTTTAGCACTACGTAAATATTCCAAATTCTTATGGTCAGTAAGGACAAGAAACGGGTGCTTAGCTCCCTTTAACCAATGCTAATAGTTCCCTATTGCCTACATCGTAATTTCGTTCTGATGGTGATAACTTTCTGGAGAAATACACACATGGAAAGAGCTTGGGAGGTTCACCTTGATGTTGGGATAGGATTGCTCCTACCCCGGTGTTGGAGGCATCTACTTCAACTACGAATGGTAGTTCAGGATCGGGGTGCTTTAAAATGGGCGCAGAAGTAAATCGTTCTTTCAGCTCCTGAAATGCACTTTGGGCTTGAGGAGACCATTTCAATTTTCCCTTATTCTGTTTGGTAAGGCTCGTTAGAGTAGCAGCTACCATGCTAAACCCTCTGATAAATCGACGATAAAAATTGGCAAACCCTAAGAATCATTGAAATTCTTTTACTGTGTTAGGCTGGGGCCATTTAGTCTCTGACTCAACCTTGCACTCGTCCATTGCTACACCCTCCCTACTGATTATGTATCCTAGGAAAGCAGTACTAGTTTTGTGAAACTCGCATTTCTTTAATTTCACGTATAATTGGTGTTTGATTAAGCGTTTTAGAACAGCCCTAACCTGTTTAATGTGCTCCTCTAATGACTCTGAATAGATTAGAATGTCATCTATGTAGACTATTACCCACTTATCTAGTATGTCTCTGAATATATCATTCATGAAGGCCTGAAAAATGGATGGACTGTTGACCAGACCGAAGGGCATTACTAAATATTCATAGTGACCTGAGGATGTAGAGAATGCAGTTTTCCATTCGTCTCCCTCGCGGATTCAATGAGATTGTAGGCGCTGCGGAGGTCTAATTTATTATAAAACTTTGCCTGACGTAACTGCTCAAGTGCTGAAGGGACCAAAGGCAATGGATATCTAAACTTAATAGTTATGTCGTTGAGTGCACGATAATCGATACAGGGCCTAAGAGTGTCGTCCTTCTTTTTAACAAAAAAGAACCCAGATGAGGGGTCTGATAAATCCCTTTTCTAACTCTTCCTGAATATACTTATTCATGGCTTCTGATTCAGGTTGTGATAAGGGGAAAATTCTGCCTTTAGGGGGAGATGCACCGGCAACCAACTCTATGGAGCAGTCTAGAAGCTGAGACACCTTCTTTTTACTAAAAAACCTTGCCTATGTTGCAATAGGGCTCAGAGATTTGAGGGTCTAGAGGAATAGAGAGTTCAGAATTATGATTAAGGTTGACAGGAGACATACAGTTCTGAAGACAGTGGGAGCTCCATCGCTTGAGTTCACGCTCTATCCATGAGATGACGGGTTCATGTTTCTGTAACCAGGGTAGACCTAAAATGACACTGTGGTGAATAGAAGGAGTGATGTAAAAGTGTATCTGTTCCACATGTAAAATTCCAACAGTGAGTGTTATGGGTATGGTGAGCTTTGCGGATCCGTTCCCTCCTAACAGGTGTCCGTCTAACGCCTCCACTTTAAGAGAACAATTTGGGAGAGAGAAATAGATATGGTTTTTCAGAGCGAATTCTATAGACATGAAATTCCTCGCTGCCCCTGAGTCAATCAAGGCATTAGTAGTTATGGTCTGGTCGGCATTGGATAGTGTAACTGGCAGAGAGAAGACGACAGTGGAAGTGTGTGGTGTGGTAGTTGAACTCACCAATCGTTTCTCAGAATGAGATTGTACCGGGCATGACAATCTCAGATGGCCTGCCTCACCACAATATAAACACAGATGATGCTGTACACGGCGGGCTCGTTCCTCCTGGGACAGGTGAGTAAATCCCAGGTGCATGGGTTCGTCAACAGGTTGATTAGCAAAGGTAGAAGTTCGTGAAGTAGGCTTTCGGGAACGTAACAAATTGTCAATGTGAATAGTCAATTC
>JAZGTI010018765.1:0-11451 GCA_036877585.1 Botia kubotai
TAGTTAATTAGTCAAGGAAGTGAAGAAGAAAGTTGAGTTTTTGGTTGTTTCTTGAAAACAGCTAATGACTCATTCTGCTAATGAGCCATTCTGATAGAGTTACGGAGTTCATTCCACCAACTGGGCAGAGTAAAAGTAAGAGTCCGGGTAAGTGATTTCTTCCCTCTTTGGGATGGAACCACAAGACGACGTTCATTAGCTGAACGCACATAAGCTTTCCTGTAGCTCAGTGGTTAGAGCTTGGCGTTAACAACGCCAAGGTCATGGGTTCAATCCCAGGGATTGCACGTACACAGAAACAATGTATAGTATAATGCAGTGTAAGTCACTTTGGATAAAAGCGTCTGCCAAATGCATAAATGTATATGTAAAAAAGTGCGAAGAAGTGAGAGCAGGTATGGATGTGCGGATCCAGTAGTCACCTTGAAGGCAAACATCAGAGCCTTGAATCTGATGCGAGCAGCTACTGGCAGCCAGTGCAATTGGATGAACAGCGGAGTGATGTGTGCTCTTTTAGGCTCGTTAAAGACCACTCTAGCTGCTGCATTCTGAATCAACTGCAGGGGCTTGATAGAACAAGCCGGAAGCCCTGCGAGCAGAGCATTTGCAGTAGTCCAGTCTGGAGTGAACAAGAGCTTGAACGAGAAGTTGTGCTGCATGTTCCATAAGGAAGGGTCTGACCTTTCTGATGTTGTAGAGAGCGAATCTGCAGGAACGAGCGGTTCTAGAGATGTGGTCAGAGAAGCTCATTTGATCGTCAATCATTACTCCAAGGCTTTTGAACGTCTTGGATGGAGTGATGGTTGACCCGTCAGTCTGAATTGAAAAGTTGTGAAGAAGAAATGGGTTGAGTGAAACCGTAAGCATTTCTGTTTTAGCAATGTTGAGTTGAAGGTGGTCTTTCATCCAACACGGTTTGTCCGTCAGGCAGGCTGAGATGCGAGTCTGTACCGTGGGATCATCAGGGTGGAAAGAGAGGTAGAGCTGGGTGTCATCAGCATAGCAATGATAGGAAAAGCCATGTTTCTGAATGACAGATACTAGAGACGCCATGTAAATGGAGAAGAGAAGTGGTCCAAGAACTGAGCCCTGGGGCCCCCCTAGTGTCTAGATGTTGCAGGTTGGACACCTCTCCCCTCCAAGACACACTGAACGACCTGTCAGAGAGGTAAGATCTGAACCACCAGAGTGCAGTACCTGTAACGCCTAGTGATTTGAGCATAGCAAGATCTGGTGGTTGACCGTATCAAAAGCGGCTGACAAATCCAGCAGAATAAGAACTGATGATTTGGAGTCGCTTTAGCCAGTCTGAGGTCTTCAACAACCGAGAGCAGTGCAGTCTCGGTCGAATGACCTTTCTTGAAGCCGGATTGGTTGTTATCTAGAAGGTTGCTCGGGGAGAGAAAGGCAGAGAGTTGACTGAACACGACCTTTTCCAGAATCTTGGCCATGAAAGGAAGCAGGGATACCGGTCTGTAGCTTTCAAGTAGTGTTGGATCTAGGTTAGGTTTCTTTAGCAGTGGGGTTACTCTAGCCTGCTTAAATGTAGTGGGGAAAATACCAGTGTGAAGAGATGTGTTAATTATATAAGTAAGTGCTGGTGTGACTGCTGGAGAAATAGCTTAAAAGAGATGAGATGGAATAGGATGGAGCGGGTAGGTGGTAGGATGGCTAGATGACATGAGTTTGGAGACCTCTGAGTCAGAGAGCTGAGAAAAAGAAGTGAGTGTTTGTGGTGTTGCTGGATGTAATAAGTCTGTCAGTTTGAGGCGTGGCAAATTGAGCACTGATTGTTGCAGTTTTGTTGAGTAAGAATGTAGCAAAGTCTTTAGTAGAATGTGTTGAAGATGGAGGTGGAGGAGGAGGACAGAGGAGGGAAGAAAATGTTTTAAAGAGCATGCAGGAGTTAGAAGCATTGTTAATTCTGGCGGGCTGAAAAACAATCAACAACAAAGTCCGAAGCAAAAATAAAAGGCAGGCAGTGAAAAATCAAAAACGAAAAACAATCCAAAACGGTAATGGGAAATCAGTCCAGGGAAACACTCTGAAATGTTAGGCATAGCAAAACAAGACATTGCGACGAGTAGATTAGGATGATAGGGCTGATTACAAACGGGTGGCAAACAGGAAGTAATCAGCCCTAGGTACGGGGACCATAGGAAATGTAGTCCGGAAGGAAACTAGTATTCTGGTGAGGGTTCCCTCTGGCGGCAGGGAGGAGGCAGAGTGACAGCCTCCTCCATAACAGTAAGTGTGCCCCAGGCTGAAATGAATAGTTCACCCAAAAATAAAAAATTTTCCATGATTGACTTAACCACGTCATTTCAGACCTGTATGACTTTTCTGTTCTGTGGAATGCATAGGAAGATATTTTGAGAAATATCTCAGTGATTTTATAGCCATACAATGGAAATGAATAATGAAAGTGTTGTTTGGTTACCAGCCTACTTCAAAATATCTTATTTTGTGTTCCTCAGAAGCAAAAAGTCATACAACTTTGGAATGACATAATGGCAAGTAAATGATGGAGGAATTGTCATTTTTGGGTGAAATATCTCTAGAGATTTGGGAGATGTTAGTGCAGTTAAATCTGTTTACTATAGTTATATATAGGACTGGTATTTAATAAATTAAAGCACCTTCAGTTTTATAGTCTGCAGCATCTTATATAGCAGAGCTTATATAAACAACCAAAGCTGCCACAGTTTTAACAGTTTTGAAAATAATCACACCCACACATCACAAAATACACTGAAGTCAAAACCTATTTTTGCACAGATATCACCAGTGCTTAGGACCAGTCCTAAATTAAGTGAAATAATCTGTTAAGATTAATAAAAGCATTTGGGAAAGAGAATTCCTTTAAATTACACACATTTGTTTTGCTCTGTAAATGTTAGATTTGTATTTGCTGTAGCCTACAATAAACCTGCATGTCTGACTTTAAATCTTGAAGGATCTGCCCCTGAGAATAAATCCAGTCATGAACAAATGAAGAATCTGTAGACATGCCAGCCCCACAATTTATACAGTATATGAGGTGAAAAGTCACAGTTTTCTGTACACGTCCTACTTTGTGAGGAAATCTATTGGTTTGTGTTACTTCTTTCTACATACAACTGCAGTGGTGTGCTATATACCATGGCCAGATGCTTCCCGTTTTATTCCTGTCAATATCTGACCACCAGATGGTGCAACAGTCTTTATTTATGTTGTCATTTTGCATGTCTTAGTGAAAATTGTTGTTAAATCTGATTTTGTGTATGATTGGAAACATGAATCTTCAACAATCATTGTTGAGTCATCAGATGACTTAGTAGATCTAATGTGACCAGTAGAGGTATGAAGTTTGTGTTTGTGCATGTGCGCGTGTATGCGCGTTTTACTCCACTTGAATACATTTTTCTGTGTCTACTGGTTGCAAAGATAATTGTTTAATTTGCTGCAAATGACATTTTTTTTAAATCGCAGAATAGTTGATAATAGTGTGAACTGCGCAAGTGTTTTTAAAAAGACTAGTTTCGGAAAGACTAGTATTAGTAGCAAGCTAGCAAAGCATATAATCTCACGCTTCCTTCCTCCAAACATGAACGCATGCATAGTTTGAGAGGAGAGTAGGATATCCTGTCTTTGCATTAATACAGAACACAATGATTGGATGAACATTTTATGGTTCTGTGCTCTCACAGAAGATATTTATTTACATAAATATGTTACTTAGTAGTTGCTCTCAGGATGTAAAGACACTTTTAGCCAGCATAAAAGAAAATGTATGAAACAAATCGCCTACCCTACCTTTAAATCTTTTTGTCTGAAATGGGATAAAGTAACAATGTCTGGAAAAATCTTCACCCAGTACTGTTTAATGAATGAAATCTTGTATTTTTAAGGTCTTTGTCTTTGCGGTTTGAGGTGTGAGTGTATGACTGGTTATCTGCAGTTGCAGGCATGTTTTGTCTGTTTGTGGTGTATAGTCCAGATCATGCTGAAATACTGTCAGATCTCCTGTGTGGTGTTTCAGATAGCATGTACCCGCCATGCTTTTATGTTTCTCAGTTTAGTTTGGAACCCAGTCCAACAGCAGTGAGCAAACTGTGAATCTAGAAACTGAACAGAGATGAGGTTTGGAAGAGAAAGACAAAAAAGTGCTTTGGCTGCTAGTGCAGATCCTTTAAGTTTGTAGATAATAATTTGTGTTTTTTCCGGTGCAAAGGATTACAGCATGTTCTGACATCCAGTCATTTTTAGGAAATGGTGTTATTTATGTTGAGTGTGTGGTTAAGTATTAGACCGTAAGAGAAATTTACTTCTGTTTCGAACTCTGTGCTCAAAAAGACCTTCATATTGTCACTCCTAAAAATATTTGTATATGGGGAATGACACAGCATGAGCGGGTGGAAACCCAAATGAAGCACACAGACAAATTGATACTTTTTGCATAAGAAATGCATCAAAAGATGCATCAGTTATTTTAAAAAGCAAGCATATTTTTATTTCAATAAAAATATTTGCTAATTTTTTTTAAACACAACACGTTTTGTGCCAGTGACTCGCATACAAATAGAATGATTTAAGAAAAATACATTAAATTACATTGATATTTCTTTGATATATATTTAAATAATAAAAATGTAATTAATTACATGATAGGCCAATTAACTAATCACAGTTAATTAAGTATATGAAGTATGTATATGAATATGAATAAAGTATATGAACATTTCTCTCCCAAATGATAATAATTTAAAGACATTAAAAAAGTCAGAGTATTGTTTGTTTTATCAAGTTATTGGGCCTTTCTGAAGTACACTTCCAAACTGTTTTTTGGTAGTGCAGTATGTAAACATGCAGGCTAATGTCTTTTGCCGCTGTTGCATCTTCAGACCACTGCATTTCAGACCACTGCATTGTGCTCCAATGTGCTCCATTAAGCTGTTTAAGGATATCAATGGTTTCATATATTTTTAATATAATTAATATATTTACATATTCATACTTGTTAAAAAATTTATTCAAGCAAACCTATATTTTACTGTGGGACGCAGTGTAGGCAGAGCTATGAAATGTATCTATACAAAAGCCCTGTTCAAACAGAGCCTGTAGTTAATAATTAAGCCTTTCTTTGTGTCGCACTATAGGAACAGATAAGTCAACATATAAGGCCAGTGCCAACAGGTGCTGTGCTGTGCTGCTAACTGGATTTAGTCGATACACGCTGACCATCCACACATCGGTTTTTACTGTTTGGAGTCATGTAAGGGTCACAGACTGAAATGTTGTTCTAAGAGATGCTGTACATAGGAAGACCCCAATAGGAAAGCATTTCCTACAGCATTTCACTTGTTACCACACATACATTTCCTGAAGTGCTCTGAAAGTCAGGCCACTGTGTTAAACTGTCTCACAGGCGCACACAACACACACATATGGACACACACATACACACACACCTTAGAGACACACACACATACAGACAACTCACAGACACACACCCACACAAACAGAGACATACACAGCACACACCCACATATTCACACATATACAACACACAAACACATATGCACAGTACACACACACACACACACTGTAGATTTAGCTTGGGCTGGCTGTATTTACCTCTACATAATAGGCCCGCTTTGTGGAATTGCCGCTTCCTCCAAAATGCTCATTTTGGGTAATCACACAGCAGTTTGGTGGCGGTTAATTACTGCTGGTTGCTAAGCATTGCAAAGGTCAGTTATTGTAGAATGAGGGTAAAATGTCCCTGCAGATGTACTGCTTCCTCCAATTTCACATCTTCCTCTCAGCACGACCCTGTTTATGTGACTGGATTGCCTGCACACTGTCTGGGTTTTTTTAACAATGTTTACAAAGGATTCAGTTAAGGAAGATGAATGTGTCAGGTACAGAGCAGCCATGTTTATTTGTTTGTTTGTTTGTTTGCATGCATAGCAAAGGAAGCTGACTGTAAGAGAGCTGCTATTTGAACAGTTGCATAATGTTTCTCATGTTTTTAGCCTTAGATAGTCAGAGGCATGGCACAGCTCATGCTTTTTCACGTGGTGCCGACTATTGTATATTCCCATTAGATTCAGTGCAAAAGCCTAAATAAACCTTTTGTCTTGTCTCTCATCTTGCGCTTTACTCAGGATGTACTGAACACTATGATCAGGTGGTGCTCACCACGCTTTTTTTTCCTGGGCCTGCCGAGTTTCACCATGCTCGTGGGAGACTTCATCACTGCGGCCGCTCGAGTGCTCAACACAGACTCCTTTGAGGTACATGCTGCAGCCCGGTCCCTAAATAACAGAACTAAACAGAAGCATGCCTGTTTTTGTGATGTTGATGTTGTTGCTGTTGCTGGAACAGGCTCCACGGATCGAAGCTCAGACAGTCCTTGGCTCACTGGTGTGCTTCCCTAACCTGTACCAGCAGATCCCATCTTTGCAGTCTCACCCGGGATCTGAGGACATCATGGTGGACAAAGAAGACATGAAGGTATTTTTATATTTGCTTAATTGAACTGTACACTTCAGCATGCACAGTTTGGTGCACTTTTAAAACGGTGGCGTTTAAAAATCTTGTGTGTAATGATGGTTTTCTGCTAGAGTCACTGTTCAAACTGCAATAGGCAAAAGAAGAAAAAATAGGATCATAAAGAAAGAAAATAATCAAGGTTTGCAAACACACACTTGTGGTCTATGCTAATGGCAATATAAAAAGTGTGTTAAACAGCGTGCACTGAGATCAGTCAGGCAAACCAAACCATATCAAATCAGTTACACCCATATTTCTGCTTCATCTTTTCATCTGTCAGATGTTTGTTTTAAAAGTATCTGCCTGTGTAATGCTTCCTGCCTTTAGGACTATCTTGTGAACATCCTCTTGAAGACTGCACGCAATGAGACGTGTGAGGGAGCCAGGTACTATCAAATCATTCTTTACCCATCATCCCCTTGTTTCAAAAAGGGCTAGGGTGTCTTATCCTGCTCCTGAGGGGCCATTGTCCTGCAGAGTTCATCTCCACCTGCCTGGAACTTTGTAATCTGCCTAGTAAAACCTGGATTAGCTGGTTCAGGTGTGTTTGATTAGGGTTGGAGCTAAACTCTGCAGGACACTGCACTTGCAGGAGCAGGATTAGGCCTTTGATTTAAACTGATAATAAATTCGTTTTTATTTTATTTAATGATCCAAAGAACAACACTTATGTTTATAAAGTCATCTCATATTCATTTAGACAATCAAATCCTAATGAAGACATGACCAGTGACTGTGAGTTGCTGCTGTAGTCTCTAGCTAAAGTCTGATCATGTGTTTACCATGTGTCAGGTGTGTGGCTATCTGCAGTCTAGGGCTATGGGTGTGTGAGGAGCTGGGACGGACAGAAACTCATCATCAAGTGACAGATGCCATTAACGTCCTGGGTGTCACACTGAAGGTGAATATAGTTTATCTGCTTTCCACATCTCACAAAACCTGTCAAGAACATGTTCAGGTCATACATCACCACAAAAGCAAAGAAAGAAATTAGAAATTATTTTGCTTAAAGAAAGTAAGTTTATTGTAGGACCTTTTTATAAGACTAATAGGAAATAAAGCTGACACACAACAGCTCTGTTCAAAAAAAGGCTGAGTGGAGGAACAGAAGTCCTGCCTTCAAAAGCAGATGTGGAACTGTTCCTCTTTACTCTTACAGAACGTTCTCTGTCTCATTCCTTAATGGGTTGTGACATGGGGAATCAAATTTCCCTTGATCTTTTAACATAAGAGGTCTTGGTATCATTAATTCATCCTGCAAGTTTCATAGCTTAAAACAAACTGCTTAGTAATAATGAAAGCATGTATGTAATCGTTGTCTGGAAAAAACGAATGCAAAACTGCTGGATTTGTTACGTCACCAGCTAGATTGATTTTCATACGACCTGCCCCAGAGCAAGTTAACAACATCTTTTTTACATTTTTACAAGACATTAGCCAATTATACATGGCCAGAAGGCTTAGAGAGAATTGTGGGTAGAGCACTAGACAGAATCCATTGACCTAAAATCCATGCCGACGTGAGTTTCACAATTTTTCTCCTTTAAAATAAACCAGTGGTGAACAGAACTAAAATGTTATATTACAATATACCAATGCCCCAGCTGCATTGGTAAAGTCAAGTGGGTAACCGATTCAGGTGAAACACATTTGGGGCTTAATTCATCAGTTAAGCAGACCAATACAATTAGACATCCTTAGGAAAGTGGTTAGGTAACACTGATTAAAAGAGAGAACCAACCAAACCAGGTTTTCCAAGAGGAAACCAACCAAGCCAGGACAAATAATTGGTTAATAAGGAGTGACAAATAATTTGTTAGTAAGTGAGAGGAAACCAACCAAAGAATGCCAAGAGAAAAGGAGATATCCAAGGACATCAGGAGGAAGGTGGTGACAGCCCATCAGTCTGGGGAAGGCTATAAGACCATCTCCAAGAGATTCCAACTCCATCCATCCACTGTAAGACAAATCATACATTTACGGGAGGGTTGCTAGAAAGATGCCTCTGCTCTCAAAAAAGAACAAAGCTGCCTGTTTCCACTTGCCAGAGCATTTGGACAAACTGGAGCAGCAAGCAAGACGCCTTTTGAAAGTCCATTCTTTAGACAGATGAGTCCAAAATACATTTATTTGGAAAAAAAGGACAATACATCCTTTTTTTTGTTTGTGTCAGATTATTCTTTTTTTTTAACAAAACCTGATCATGTTTGGAGGGTTCACAAACTTTCAAGCAGTACTGTGTATATATATACATAATATATTCATCAACACCACAATGAGTTTTGATCCTTCTTTTTTTTGCCAATAGGGATGTTTCATGAATTCCAAGGGTTTTGAATTTAAAATACTATCATTAATAGTAACAGAGTTCGGATAATTTCTATAAATCAGTTTTTGACAACTGACAGTTATAATAAGTTCAAAATACTAATGATTCATACCTCCCTGTATAATAGTGTGCTTCCCTTCTGTTTATTTGTTTACTTAAAGGTCATTTTCTACTAAAATATCCGACAATTCTTAGGTTTAAATTAGAATAAAAAATATAGCTGCATAAGATGAGAAAAACAGTTATTTAAGAAAACGTGGGTAAACCCAATTACAGCGCAATAAAGTGATTTACACATTTTGGCCAGTAGGTGGCCAAATTGTGTTTTAATGTAGTCAGAACATAAAAACACTGTGACACTGACACCTACAAAGTTTCAGGTCAATATACCAAAGCTGTGCCAAGAAACAGATATCCATTTTTGAATGCTTATCGTCGAATTAGTTGAAGCGCTGTACGAGAACGAAATGGCTGATCGGAAATCTCTTACTAACATTTTGTCAGGGATGTGTGTAGATGATGCATATTGAATTCCGTGCAAAACGGACAAACGCAGTAGGAGGAGTTCTAAAAAGTAGGTTTAACAAAAAATGTTAAATGGTCAACAGGAAGTAGCATTGATTATGACAGATGAAGTATTGTAGAACTCGGCATGAGCCAAAGAATCTAAAAAAGAAGTTATATGACAATATGTTATTGCAATCACTTCTTTGCAAGATACAGCCTTATATTCATAATTGCGCGCTCTTCATCGAATTCATTTACGTGCTATAGGTAAACGGATTGACCGATCAAAATTCTTTTAATAACTTTTTGTCTGGGATGTATGTAGATAATGCATACCAAATTTTGTGCAAAACAGACAAACGCAATAAGAGGAGTTTGAAAAAGTAGGTATAACAAAAAGTGTTAAATGGCCAACAGGAAGAAACATTGATTATGACAAATGAGATATCGTAGAACTCAGCATGAACCAAAGAATCTAAAGAAAGAGGTTGCATAATATGTAATTTCAATATGTTATTGCAATCACTTATTAAAAGCATTTTCATAAATTGTACTATGTATTTTGACCACTAGGTGTATTTTAACCACAAATGACATATGGAAATGCTGTGTGACTCGGCATGAGCCAAGAAATCTGAGGAAAAAAGAATTTTGTTTCTAGCTTTTATGGTTCAAAAGTTACAAATGTACAGTACAAACGTAAGTCAAAGTTTGGACAGTTGGTGGTGCTAGAGGGATTGATGTAGGGACTCCAAAATTGGTGTAGTTAATGTTCATATTGTCTCTGTCTGTCAGTGTACCAAATTTCATAACTTTCTTATGTGCGGTTCTATGGGCTGCCATAGACTTCAAGTGCGGAAGAAGAATAACAAAACTAACGGTTTTGCCCCTTCGGGGCTTGACCCCTAATAAGAAAACTAATGGTTTCAATAGTGATAATGATTCTTATTTAAATATGCATTCAGTGTTTAATGTTTCAGTTGCTGGCTGAAATGGCAGTCATCTGAACTATATCTGAGCTCTGACTTGTTTGTTTTCGTCTTTTAGTTTGGAAATAAGGTGGTGGCCAGTGTGGCCTGTGACATTTTTCAACTGCTGATCACCCATTGGCAGCATTTACAGAGATTGGAGTCATCTCTTCCAAAGAGAATTATAGAGGTATGGACCGTTGTGGTTGATACATCTGTTGCGATACCAAACTGTGCCTGCTGCTCAATCTCTGACATCTCTCATTGTAGATATTTGTAGCAACCATCGCATTTCTTCTGCCCAGTGCTGAGCACTCCACAGTTGAGGCAGATAAAAAGGTAAGCAAGCAGCAGCAGAGCACATTCTTTATTTGTCGCACATCTCTTGTGCGACACAATGCAACACACTTTCTTTGTGTCCTCTCTCTGTTGCTTTCGTCTCCTCTAAGAGCTGGTCTTTTGCAGATTTATTAATGATTGTGTAGTGGTGTCATGAGTGTGCAGAATGAATGTTTACTCTGTATGCTCTAGTTAATGGTGTCTCTACTGCTGTGCCTGCTGGACTGGTGCATGGCCGTACCTCTCTCCATGTTGCTGGAGCCCATCACCATGCCCGTGCTAGACGACCCCGCCTCACAGAAAGCCCCTCTTCTTGACTACATTTACAGGGTGCGTACAGGCCTGATATATTGTAATATGATACATGCTGCAATATGTTGCAGTACTTTTGCTTATCAAAAATGTAAAATGTAGGGCTGGGCGATAAAATGATAACGATATGTATCGCGATAGACACGTGCTCGATATCAATAAAAAATGTGTTCGATAAAACGTTCGATATTTTTTATTGTTCATCGGAAGAAAACAGAGGTTGCGAAGCAAGTTTGGTTGCATTAACAAGAGCACTCGCTCTCTGGTAACCTAGCAACGTAGGGAGTGACACGCTAACAGCCAATCATGTAACAGTATCAGTTTGGTTCGCCATATCGTTGTCTCGTGCTGGTCTGCTGGATTACTCTTCATAAGCAGAAAATGAGTGCCGCAGCGAGCGAGGAAATTGTAAATAGGTGTAAAAGATATTGTAAAAGAGGTGACACGTGAAATAGCATA
>JAZGTI010018766.1:0-11451 GCA_036877585.1 Botia kubotai
AAATTCACCAGTTAACTAGGGAAGAATTACCCAGTTTTGGCAAAGTTGGTCCAGTATGCGATCATGTATTTGGAAACATCGCGGTGGCGAGGAAAGTAGCCCAGCATAGTGGAGAAGGGCTTTCCAAACACATACTGCAGATCATCAGCATGATCGGCACCCATCCAGGTGGGGAACACGGGCATGCGCGAGGGCTCGCTGAACAAGTACGAGTAGGTTCGGCCAGAGCTGAGGGGAAAAGACAGACGATGTTCATTGCTAGGACTGCCAGTGGTGCATCATTGTTTACTCATTCATAAGCAGTAAATCATGAAGATGTTCTTGACCCACGTGGCGCTTTCTGCGTGCAGGTACAGGGTAGCTTGGGTTGGCACCAGGAAGATGTAGTCCGTCTCCAGCGCCACCACTGTTTTCTTGATGTCTTTATCACTGGGGTCGTTCCCCCAGTCGACGGTGTACTCAGAGAAGGCAGAAGCTCCAGCTTCTGGACCCTTGTCTCTGGTCAGAGCGTTGGCGAGCTTCTTGACATCAGCTCTGGTGGGAAAGAATATCAGTTTCTTGACATCATGTTCTTTTTCTACTCTACTGCGATTTGATTCGCTAATTGCTATCGCTCGTCATTGGCGGCTGGTATCGGGGGCGGGGTTACTCCTTCCAGAGGACATTTTATTGGACAAACATTTGCATACAGTAGTGAGTGCAGGATGAGTCATCAGTGTTTTTGCTTGTTTCCCAGTGGAGAAGGGCTGAGAAAGCACCCATGCTATAGAATATACGTATCCTCACAGCTAACAGACAATCGACGTAAAACCACTAAACGAATTTAATTCAAAAAGCAACAAATTCTCCAGGGGGCGCGGGAGGTGCTTACACAGGGGTGGAGGCCAGAGCGTTGTTTATAGAGGGGACGTCCAGAGAGGCAAAGAGGTGGCCGTCCATGTCATTGACACCAGCGATGTAATCAATGTCAGCAGTATTGTTTAACAGCTCATCGGGCTCAGAGGGGAGGAAGTCACCATCGATGACCGGAGACAGATACATATTGTGCACGACCGGATCTGGAATACAGCGTCAGATGTGTCGGTACTGACCTCAGAACTGTGCTGAGCATGTCCTGTAAAAGTGTACACAGCAGCACAGATTATTGTGTATATGTGTGAGAATGTTTTACTAGAGGCAGACGAGCTCAGAGTCACATTCCCGGCAACAGTCAGAAGTTCTGGGTCAGTCATTTTCAGGCAAGACACCATCTTGGTATCAGTAGGACAACCCACCTTCTTGGCAATCTAAAAGTGCAGAAACAAGAACTGTGTGTGTATATATATATATATATATATATGTGTGTGTGTGTGTGTTTATTATGACTAGAGTCATGATTGTATTGTATATACTATTGTAATATAAATCTTTTTACGTTGTGTCCAATGTTTTTCTTTTAATAACATATTAAGAACTAAGACACATAACAAACACATCTAATCTTAAAGAAACTGCATAAAATTGAGGACTGGAATTAAACCGGAGTTGAAATCTTTGCTTATACATAAATTATTAACTGAACAAAATCAAACTGGACAGAAATAGCCATTCTGTGTGTGAATCCTGACAGCTGACTTCACTTAGCAAAAGGCAAGACGTAAGTAAACAAACTTTTATCATCTGTACTGTACGCTGTGATACTGTACACTGTGTACTGAGTTTTCTGCATGTGTCTTTACAGTATGCAGTGGTGTACTACAGTATATAAATTCATGAGAATGAAGCTTACACCCTCAGCAAATGTTCGTGGGTTTCTGTTTACGGCCCAGGGGCAGAGAGCCACACCACTCTGTGAGATAGCTCTGCGGATCAAGCCTTTATTTTGAGGAGAAATAATCTGATGAGATAAAGAAATATAGTCAGATGAGAGTGACTTTTGAGTTCAGAAAGTCATTAGAATAATGTACTGTAATATAACTGTGTGTATATATATCACACAAAATAAAAAAACACAAATAAATCAACAGGGTATTTACAAATGATTTAGAAACAGAAATGAGCATCCGAACACCTGGAAGTTCACGCTGGCCGCCCCTGCAGATTCCCCAAAGACAGTGAGGTTGGTCGGATCTCCACCAAATGCTTTGATGTTTCTGTGAACCCAAGCAATACCAGCGTGCTGATCCCACAGGCCGTAGTTTCCTATTAGCCAGAACAGCATCATTTCAAACATTCATTCCATTCTCTCTCAGTGAAATGATGGAGATTCAAAGTCACAGTTTTAATACCACCCCACCCAGCTAACAATTTGTGGTTGTGAGAACGTTTCCCTAACATTTCTATTAGGTAACAAAAATGTTATATTGAATGTTTTAGGAACATTCAAAGCGTTCGGTTGTTTAGATGTTGTATTAACGTTATTGCTTGGTTTTAAGAACGTTATTTATACATGTTCATTCTGTAACTTTTTTAAAACGTTTCACTAACAATACTTTCTACTAACGGTACTGCAAGAACGCTTTGAGATAACGTCAAGAGAACTTTTAGAAAATGTTAGCCAACATTTTGAGAACATTACCCGTTAGCTGGGCGGACATCTAGATGCACGTTTTTAAAGTTTTATTTTTCCTGTTGGATATGTTATATGTGCGGTTTCTCTTTGAATAAAATCAGTGAATATATACAGCTTTTGAATTTTCACCCGGCAGTTCAGCGTCGCCACTGCTGAGGAATCCCAGAGTTCCAACACGGTAGTTCATTGTCACCACGATGACATTTCCTCTGTCCGCAATCTCCTCTCCACTGTACAGATAGTTATTCAGGAAGTTTGCACCCTGAGCTCCACCCATCAGAAATGCACCACCATAGATGAAAACCATAACAGGCAAACCAGTAGACACTGTAGAAGAGCAAGCATACAGTATGCCCGTATATTAACCCTAAAATCAGCTAACCATTCTGTTTTGTTTGGTTTTGTAAATGATAACGCATTTGGTTTACCAGATCTGCCCTGAGGAATCCAGATGTTGAGGTAGAGACAATCCTCAGTACCCATGATGTTGTTCTGGAGAAGATTCACCTGCATACATCTCTTGTTGTACTCGGTGGCTTTCAGAACACCTGGACAGACAGAACACTATTTAGATGAAAGTTCTCTCATGATTTCCATCCCAGGTGTATATGACTTACTTTCCTCAGCCAAACACAATCAAACTTATATTAAATACTTTCCTCCCTCTTCCCAGCTTTATAATGGCAGTGAATAGTGCCCGAGATTTTGAAGCTCCGTAAAGTGCTTCCATCCAAAATCTCGGGCACTATTCACTGCCATTATAAGGCTGAGAGAGTCAGGATATTATTTAGTAACTCTGATTGTGTTCGGCTGAAAGCAGAAATAATTGAATACTTTGATACTGATTCACTTTTAGTGAGGTTACATTTGTTTCTGAAAAAAGCTAGACAAACCACGAGATTTCAGACGTACCGCTCCAGCCTGGGTGAGGAACTGGCTTCTCAAATCTTTTTGCGGTGGCAAACGGGATTCCTTTGAACACGTCCACGGAGCGGAAGAGTCCAGCATTTTGGTTCTTTCCCTCTACCATCCCTCCCTCTGTGAGCACACTACCCAACTGCAACACAGCCAGATACACTGTGACACTGTGACATTACCTCACAGTGGGTTCATTAACATTCCCAAAATACATTAAGAGTTGCTGACCTTAAACTCTAATAAAATATCAAACTGGGAAATATTTCGGAAAACTTTGCCATACATGCACCACAACGGAAAATGGAAAACCTAGTCTTTTCAAAAGAATTTACATTGCTTCTATAACTAGAGTTTATATAATAATAATATTATAAAAATAATACTTAGATGCTTTGAAAAGCTATACACTCAAATAGAGTATCATTTATCCTTCATCAACAGGAGGAAATGCATTATTTCAGTTATATACCGATACATATGTGCTGTAGCTACGTGACTTTTGTTTATTGTTTTGTTGTTTATTTTACAGTAAAACTCTATTAGTTATGCTATAGAAATAGATCTGTAAACAAAAACATTTAACTTATCAAATTTATGCATTTATTGACACTGCGAGATTCATTTAGTTCTCAAGTTTCTATTATTTGCAGGAAATAAAGTGATGTTAACTTACCGAGGCGCCATGCGCCGTACTCAGACAGAGAGCCACACTGACCAATATTCCCAACATCCTGATCATCGTATGGTGGACACAGGTGTGACACTCAAGTAAGTTCTCCGCTTTTTTAAAGAGCCCCAAAATCATATCTCTCTTTCAAGCTGTGCCAAAGATCTGTCTTAACCTAAAAGTACACAATCCCAGTGGATGGAACATGTGTGTGGTTGTGTTCAACTCTCATGGAATATTTGTGTGCTGTGACAAGGATTTCACACAAACACAACGACACAAACATCTTTTTGTTGTTTGTTTTTTCTAGTATGGAATATTTATGAGTGTTACCAAATGTAAGAACAAAGACTTGTAGGCTGTATGTAGAGCATGTTTTAGCATGTGTTGAGGTTAAACTGCACTTTAATATTGTAAAATATTTAATATTAAGTTAAATTATATTATTCAACTTACAAACACTTATAATCTGTCTCCACAAGTACAAGCCACTTTTCTAAAGCGCCTGCTCATAGTCAGTTTGACAAACCCCTTTATTAAAGGGTTAAATAAAGCATGTGTTATTTTGGGTAATGTACAAAACTAGAAGGGGAGACTAGGGCTGGTTAACACAATCTGTACTCCAGGGAACATTTCTCACGGTAGGGTTATGTCATGTTTAAGTATGCATCAGTTCTGGGCTAATATTACTCACACCTCCTTATTCTACGCCCAAAAAAGGTATTTCCTGACTGATAACGGAACGGCCACTCACACGCGACATAAATAAGGTCATGTGACAACAACACAGCCTATACAGTTTACTGTGGAAAAATGAGCAGCAATTTCAGTCACGCTATCAATAGCAAGCTAGCTTTGAAAGATCCAAAGCCACGCCTCCTACAACACATGAACACATGAATCTTCAACAAATATATATATATATATATATACATATATATACACATATATATTTAGACCACTTCACTAATTAATCGGTGTAAGGAAACAAAAATGTTTCTGGAAAAGTTCACGATGTTTCATTCCATATCAGATCCTGAAGTTTAGGATCTAGTAGATCTTTGTTTCAGTTGTTTTTGGAGGATTGTATCCAAACCTCATTCACAGGCTCCTGCATGGCCCTCTTTACTACACATAAAACACACTGGAATGAACTGTGTTCACATGCCTTTCACAAAGGGTGAAAAAAAACATCACAAATATGTTTCTTTACTTTTTCAATACCGTGCCAGCTTCTGTGGCTATTTTTATGGCAAGAAACATTTGTGATAAACTATATCAGTTTTTTTGATCTGTTTAGCTAAAACCTGTACAACCATATTTGGTTCACACGTGTATTAGGAATGGCAGCGTCAACACAAACCCTCTTTGTTTGTTTAAATCTTCACTTTTGCTCTGCTCAGTGTAGAAGGCCAAATATAAGGAGGAGGTGCTTCATTGTTTTCTGGCATTGATGTCATTTCAGGACCATACGGCTCGTCTCTGGTCAAGCTGTGAGGACAGAGTCCGTTTCCAAATGAAGAGCAGTGAGAACAGGTGCAATTAGGATAAGATAAGGGTTAAAAGAACGTTAGTTTTCCATGATGCAATATTACAAAACGTTTGCCAAATGGTTGCCTGAGTTGACCTGTAGAGTTTAAACACCATTTAGACTTTACCACTGACTCATCCCTGAACTCCGCTCTGATTGGTTAAATTTGCTCAGACAAAAATACAGAACAGACTGAATTTGAAAATTATATGATTATTATATGCTTATGCATATATATGTGTGTGTGTGTGTATATTGTTTGATTACATTATTCAGTGCTTCATAAGATTGTTCTTCAATCCCACGTCAAATTAGAACAAAAAGGAAAGAAATCTGTTAGGTTAATATTATAAAAAAATAAATATAACGTTCACAATTAAGACAGAATGTCTGTATGTGTCGTGTAGTGCAGTGAGAATGTGAGTATGAACTGCAGATTGTTATGAGCTCAGATAATTCAGCTTCAGTAATCACTCGTGTAGCCACGTGTTGTTTAGAAGTTTGTTTTAGAGTGTTTTTCATTCTTATCTAAACACATTGATGGGATTCTGTCATGTGATATTGTGTTATTACACTTAACCCTCAAACTGGACAGAAGTGATTGTATACCTGTAACCTTACACAGCCTTAAAGTCTAATATGTACAAATACAGAACCGACATTATTATTTGCTTATCTAATGTTTATACTGTGAGAATTATAATGCACCCAATCTCGAGTTAAACTTTTTGGTTTATTTGTCATGCACGAGATTTCTCCCAGAATGTAATGTCTACTTTTGTTTAATTTTGTCACACAAATGACTATAACATTGAAGTTTTCGTTTACCTTTGTATGCTTTGCTTTAAACTTTTAGATGATGCAAGAAAATGCCGAACGTAAGAAGATTTTTGTGTGGAAGTGTCCAACGATTGCAATACTTCTGTATCCAAAATTGTCATATATGAAATATCCAGATCTGATCCAGATGCTTTGGTTCCTGTGGCAGAGGAAGACCAAGAGGAAGAAGAGGAGGGGATGAGATGAGATGAGGAAAGATGATGTCAAATGGAAGACACCAGTCTTGATATCTCGGGTTGAGATAGTTTTGATCAATTCTGCAGCACATAACTCGCTTCTTTTCTAATTGTGCTCGCTTCTAAAACTTGATGTTAGGATACTATGAGGTTTGTTGTCTCTTGTACGATAAATTACTTGTGATGTTGGACAAATGTGTGAATAACTAAATGTAAGTATTACAGACATAATGTTCAGATTGAAACACTGTCATATTCTGTCCGTGTAGCTCTGATGTACCTCCAGGCTTTGACCTGCAGGTGTAGCTGTATAGCTGCTGTGTGGAGCAGTATTTCTCGTGCTTTCCGTAAGAAGTTCATCGCAGCTCTGAAGACCGCAGCATCCTGTGGTTCCCATGGCAACAGGACAGGGTGCTGGGGAGGAGGGTCACCTGGGGAAGAATCTCTGGTCCTGCGTCCCGTTCAGGCAGAAAATTAATCTCATTAATTCTCATGATGTGTAAAAAATTATTTAAATGGTAAATATTTATGTTTTATGATGTATAACTTAAATAAAAAAGGTTTATTTTCTTGCAAATATAATTTGTTTAAGCATTTGCTAGCGTTTTTATATAGCCTTTGTATTTTAAGATTGAACATGTGCTTCTAGGACATACAACAATAATAGGTAACACAATAAACTCAATATAACAAAAATCAACCCCTGGCAGATTAAGTGGCCTTGTTTCAGAAGACACGTTCTGAAAATGGAGTTTTTCCTCTCATGATCAGCAGGAGTCAGTCTCACATTCTGTGGGCCTTCATTTATATTTATCAGCCACAAACTTACCTGAATATATGGCATTGATTTGAATATGGACAAATACATGATTACTACCAGGAATGGCATTCTGTTTTGTTTTATTCATTATGTAATTGAACTATGTAATTGAACTGGTTAAACTATGTTTAGTGTGCTGTACGGCAAGATTTTTTTAGTCCTGTTCCTAATTTAACCCAAAGAGTTTCGCTTTGGCCCTGTTAAAACACAACCAGTAAATGAAGGTTTAGATGAATAGCTTGATTAGTATTGCATCCTGGTGCTGCTGTCTTTACTATCATTACTGCGCATTATCAGATTTTCCGTTTACTGCACCAGGATGCAGAACATATGTTTTGTGAGTCTTGCAAATCCAGTGTTGCAGCTTATGTTGGCTTAAGTTGTTTACCACTGAATATGTATTATTAACTGTACAACACATGGTTGTTATCTAGACCCGGTCTGGAAACCGTGTTTATGTGTTTGTGTATCAGATATGTGTGTGTGAACGCTTGCTTTAGGACATTCATGTGCGTGCGGCAAACAGAGTTCCAGCCCTACATGCTCAGAGTATCACCATAAGCACCCAGACTGGGGGGATGAGACCACATACACGATTCTCACAAACACGCCACTGGACACACGCAGCTGGATAGAGGCGCTCTGGTGACATTTTTATGACATGAGTAAGTCTGTGTATCTAAGCCAGTCCAGAATGCACAAAACACACCCACTTTATCTACAGCACTGGGCCCTGACTGTTCTCTGTCGACATTCTTAACAACAGATGAATTCCACTTTAATCTGAAGTATCATTTGACAACTGGAAAGCCTTGTTAAAGGATTAAGACAATGTAAAAGTGATTATTTCTTCTCTAACGAGGGTTCATGAGCAGCTGAGACAGCTCTGATAAAAACTTGGTTTTGAAATAAACGCTGCTGAAACATATACAGTTACATAATATTATGTTTTAAATTTGTCTGTTTATTGGGGTCCAAACATCAGAAACGGCTTATTAAAATGAATCCATTTGATGTTTTTCGATTCTAAACAACTGGAATATAATGTAAATATGTGAATGAGGAATATGAGTTTTGTAGTATGTAGGTTTGATTAGGGTTAGGGTTAATGTTAGATGTTAATGTTTGATTTAATGGCTGTATATATGAACTCCAGGGAGGAAATCTGATCTTTTACACTGGAGTTAACATGATCAATGTTAAATTCATTTATTTGATGATTGATCTAGAAAAGCTGCAGTGCAGAATCATTATTATTGTATTTTATAACATTGTAACGTGTCTTATTGTTTTATATTTTTCATTATTATTTTCATTACATTATAAAGACGTTACTGGTTGGTTATAAGGACATTATTCATTTAATTCTGTAACGTTTTAAACGTTCCGCTTACTTCCTAAGAATAACATTTTTTTATATGACATATAACATTAAAAAGTGTTCGACTAATGTTACTGCAAGAATGTTTTTGATAACGTCGAGAAAATGTTTAGAGAACAGTAGCCAACATTCTCAGAACGTTCTCTGTTAGCTGGGATATTTCTAAAAACTTCAGGAGACTGCCATTCTTCTGTTGCCGTGCAAGTGCTTGTATGTTATTTAGGACAACTGGTTTATCGATAGCAGGAAGGCGTCCCCACTCCTCACTGAAAACTGTCACTCATCATTCCTGCAGGTTACCTCATTGTACTGGCCAAAATTCTGCATCTTTGCACCTGCTATGTGAACAGTGTGGTCTCAGAGTGACTTGATTTGGTTACAGTAATAATAATAACAATATGCAGGTCCAGTCACGATAAACTAATCCTAATAATAGAATAATCGTGTTAATGGGTCATTTTCATTATAAATGGTAAATTATTATCATGCATCATTCTAAGTAAATCATTACAAGATGCATACATGTCACTAATGGAGAATAGGATTATAATAAGACATCTTTCAGCTCATTTTCTGTGTGTAAGAGGATTTCAGCGGCGTGGTGCTGCGTGCCGAAGTTCTGCATGATCTGCCATTTAAAACCTGAAACCAGTTGTGACATGCAAATTACAAGGTTACTGAATTTCATTTATTGTAAATTTTAGCTTGGTTACTGTGTTTTGCTACTATACACTGCACTTATTTCCATAATCTCTGATTCTGTAGTTTGTAGCTTTGACAAACGAGGGAAAGTTTTTGACTGGTTAAAATGAGTACAAATGTTTAAGATTGTACACATAATCTAAATTTCAGAAGACGTATTGTCTCCTGAACGCCAGATTGGGCAGAACGTTGACGACAGGTTTTAAGACCAGTTTGGCTTGATTGATTGACTGCCAGTTGTGAAATCTCATTTATTTATAAAGTTTAAAACAGTTTCTTTGCTTTTTATCTAACTGCCTTTTTAAAAGATAGCTTTCTGATAAGTGATTTAAAAGGTAAACAAAGATTCCTTCTGAACGCAACACACCTCTGTTGTTACACAGTGACTGCAGCGGTTAGGTATTGTCAGAATTTATTTGCGTGATTTATTTGTTAGTTAACTTTCGCCTGTGAAAATGAAACAGACATTACAAGCAAATAGGGGGCGGCCTAAAACATGTGATGAAAACATGACAATTTTGGGCAAACTTTCCCTTTCAATATAACTCAGTCTGTATCAATCCATTCCAGATAAACACATCAAGTGATTCGATGAGGTCACATGTTGTTACAGTAGCACAGGTAACACACTCGGGTATGTTACTGTATGTAGTGGCAGTTCTACATGACATGTGTTTCAGTTCACGAACAAGATGAGTGTGCATGTCATTGTCACACAACATCATTGTGTTGTGATTGTGGATTGATGCGCACATGACCACTTAATCACATGAATCACATTACACATGATTATCACATCAGGAAATAACACACTTGAGGAGGTCGTTATTACAGCCGACAAACATCTTAGCATGCTAGATTTGATCCACGATGCCTCTTAAAGGTACAGCAGATGAACTGATAGAGGGAGGACAAGAACAAGAGAATGAAAGTAAAAATAAAGCATTACATAAGATGAGAAGTGAGATAAAATTGAGAATGAGAGAACAATGAAGAAAGCAGATTTTAAAACAATAATTGACCCAGAAGTTTGACCCGCCCTCATATCATCCTGTGTGCTTTCTGTGCTTTGTGGGACACAGACAAAGATGTTCTGCAGATTTTTTTCAATCTCATAGTTCTGAGTTTAAAAGTGCAGATTAAAAGTCGAGTAAAATGTTTCTAGCATTTATATTTGAGAAATGTTTTGTGCTCTCATTTGCCCCAACTGTAAAAAATCAAATCATTCACTTATAACTTATTCACTTAATCAATATTTGAGTTGATTTTGGGTAAGAATGGAGTTTCTTACCCAAAACTGTTTCTGTAATGACTCATAATCAATCAGATTATCCTAAGCTTTTTATGTTACTGTAAAATGCAAGTTAATGTGTAGAAGGTAAAAATATGTTGGGTATATAAACGTTCTCGCTGAATGTTGTGAATATAAGTGGCGACTGAAAAGCAGTTATCACACAAACACTTTGACATTGACCCAAATTCTTTTCATATCTATTGTGTTTAAAATATTCCAGCAATGACAGGTTTACAAGAAGCATTGTTAGCAGCACTGGGCGTTTCGCCTGTCAGTGTTTTTGTGTCTGTAGCTTTATCTCTTTTGCTTTTGTACCCCAGTAATTGTGACTAATACATTTAGTTATAAAAAATAACCTGCATGCATTTAGCAACTAATACCCGCAGAAAACAGTGAAGCAGGAAAAATATATCAGGAAAATAATATGTTTATTATGATGTTCAGTTGTGTGTGTATATTGCTTCTTTGTGAGAAACAGAGGTTGTGTGTGTGTGTTCATGTGTGTGTTTACTTAGCCATATATTGGGGACAAATTTGTACCCACAAGTCAGCAAAGCGTGACAAATCTAAA
>JAZGTI010018767.1:0-11451 GCA_036877585.1 Botia kubotai
TAAGCTTTGATCAGAGCTGGGAAACCTTACAGGATCTGGCATGCACAACACGAAAAGGCATTACGGTTCACAAAAGGCACAGACAGAAACCAGATGCACGTTAACAAGAGAACTAATTGCTACCGTTTTAAAACAAGGAGAGGTGCTAGCGAAACAGAGTTCATTACCGCATGCCAAAGGGCTATAAAACAATTTTACTTGCTGTAAATTGGGTTCTGCTCTACTCTATACGACCACTTTGTCACTATCGATCAAACCTGTGCCCATTTCTGTTACCCTAAAGCTTAAGGCATGCAAGTTAACTTGTCAGCGTGTTTATAACTAGCCACCTGAATAACCTCGCATGTGCAATTTAATGGCACAGACATCTGAAGTCACTTAACCCACTTGAGTAGTAAGGTTTGAGTTTTATATTAGTAGTGTATACTAGTAGTTGCGTAAACTTTGTTGTGTGTGAACTTGACTCGCTGTCAAAACAGAATCAGGAGTACGCGTGTTACCCGCGGCAACAGAGAGCTACGCCTCAACTCCGCATGCGTGCCGTGCGCGAGCGTGAGAGATTGTATTCTAGGTGTGGTTGTTTTTCAACCAGAGACAATCACACGGTCTGTGTAGCCAACGGACACCTCTGTCTATTTCAATGTGAGCGTGTGTTCACACACCCCCTGCTGTAAATAATATTTTACAGCAGCTAAATGCCTCACAGACAAAAATAGAATCCGTTATCCCCGCAGGCTTCTTCGCACAAGCGGCTTATTTGTTTCATGATAAGGCGCGAGTCTTCAGTCAGCCAACACAGAGACTGTGTGCTTGTAAACAACTGAATATAACAAACGCGGCTGGCCAGTCGCATGTTAACGCAGCGTGCTGGATGGTGCAGCTCAACGCTAAGATATATTTGCATCCGATTCCGCAGCGCAGACATTAGCTAGGCATTAACGGTAAAAACGTTTTGATGGTGTTAACTGATAACATTATTTTAAGCAGAAGCTCGGACCACAGAATTCCAGATTCCTCTGACGGTAATAAAACCCCGTCTGGAGCTGCTAGGCCCCACCCTGACGCTTCCCGTCTACGGAAAAGCTTCCCAAACCTGCTGTTTGCAAACCGGCAAATACGGGAAATTGAAAGCCCAGCTATCTCTCAACCTTGCCGTGAAACGGCACCTTTTTGGACGGAGATAGACTTGAACTTGGACCTACGTGCCCCCTTCCATAGTTTAAAAAACCCAAATGCACAGCTTCCTGTTAAAGGTTTCCAGCTGTGGATGTGATTGTCCCCCTAGAACTGCACTTGTGGGCAAAGCAGTGCCTGACCTTTGACCCAAATGCAGGACCCCACGGGGCACTAGACAAATAGAAAATACATCTATTCATTCACTGCGCTGAAATCTAACGCCATCGTTTCCTGCCCTGTTTAATCACCCACAACAAACAGAACCTGTCTAGCAGTCTGGATGGTAGTTTGCTGGTTCTTACAGTCATGTCTAGACGGATGGAAGACAGATGGACTGCTGAGGCTAATGGTGGGTGCAAAACATCATGACTAACACAAGAGGCTTTCAGTAACTATCTGCTTTCAGATGACGGCCTTCATCAAGTCTGAGAGACCTCCATTCCGACTCTAATGATCTGCAGACTCTGGGCTGCTTGCTTCAGTTAAGAAAGACCAAACAAAGAGCTCTGTCTTCTTTCATGGTCCTCCAACTGCGTGTTGAGAGGACGGCTCTGTTTCTTAAGCTCACCATCTCCACTCTGAAGCTACAGAAATACGTTAACACACGAGTCATGACTTTAGGGTTCAGTGTTAAATACTCGCTAATATCCTTTTGCTTCAAATACACACAACTAAAGAAAAGTCAGGTAGTAGGGCTACCTAATATTTAACTAATATTAATTACAGGAAAAGTATTAACTTTTTATTATTGTATTTATGATACTTATTATATTATACATTATATGATAAATTATCTTTAATTTTCTATGTTCTATGTAAATTGTATATTGTTGGCATAATTGTGTTCTTCTCTATGAAGCTAATTCAAAAATTTTAAACAGAATCAAAAAGATTAAGATCATGAGAAACATTTAAGTGACCAAACTTTATCTCTTGTGGTTGTAGTAAACTGAACAACATGTCCACCTGTGTACTAATCTAGTGCATCACAAGTAACAACTTAGAAATCCCATTAAGTTCCAAACAAAAAGTGCTAAATGTAAAAGTGACTGGGAAACATATTCCAGAATTCAAAAATGAGGAGAAATTTGGTAATAAGCGTGTTATCAAACGTCGGTATGTAGCTCAGAACATGCCGGTCAAATCTTGAGGATTTGGGAATGCTGAAAAAGACTCACTTTGGTACATTAGCATGAATTCATCAACAGCAAACAACCAAAATGGCGTCACTGCATATTATCAATCTAATTAATATGTACATGTAGCAGATACAGGCAGGTTAACAGATATCAGTAACATTAGAGGTTCGACTGGCTGCTGTGTTCAGATTCTGTTCTCTGGTCTTCAGGATGGGAGCCACATCCTTCCATTGTTGTTGTATATGAGAACAGAAGTCCACACAGAAGGAAGCAAGGGAGTTATTGTGCGACGTGCTAGTACACAAACAAACAAAAAAATGTGTTTACATTGCTTTGAGAAGATTGGTTATGAGATAAACCAGTAGAAAAGTCGGTTCTCATACAGCAGAACATACAAATGTTTGTAGAAAGGATCCAGAAATGTGAAAAAACGTTCAGGTAGTCACCATTGCCTCTACGTCAGTGTGAAGAACCAGAGGTCAGGATTTCCCCTTGCTCTTCCTCCTGAAATTCAACACTGTCCCAACAGAGTTGTTATCACACAAACATCTGCAGCCTGAGCAAATCAAGCTCTGAAACAGAAGCTCGGCCTCCTTCACAGGCGTCCAGCTGGACTGACCGCACCGGATCGTTTGTAACGAGCGACGACAGGTTACAGACACCAGGACACACAGAGAACTCGATGTTCAGAGCTCGTAATCATTAACCCTGCAACCCTGATTACAAGATAACACTAAGCACTATCCCAAAACTGTGACACCACACTTGATCTGCGTCCTATGCTGTCTGTGATGAGCTCTGGAATGTACAGACAGACACGTTTGGTCTTATGGGGTTTTAAATAAATACAATAAAAACAATCCTGCTCTAGTGTTTTAATTAGTTTCAGTTTAAATGCTTAAAAGCCTTTAAAATATATATTTTAAGAAGCATCGTGTAAGATATTCAGTCTTGCTTTCAAAGAATGTGTCTTCAATATAATATTTCGTTTTTGGCTTTGTTTCTGTTTTTTTGCCTGTTTATACTTCAAACAAGTGAAAATATCTGCATGTACAGTAAACCAAACGCTTATATTGACGGCATATGCACAAAACAAGTCTGAAAATTATTATAGTGTTGTTTTTTGAATAATATGGTCTTGTTTTACAAATTTTAAGATACGTTTACTTGAAAATAAGCACAAAAGTACTAAGGTTAAAGACAACAGAGTCCCTTTTTCCAGGTTAGACGTGTAGAGAGATTCAACACAGAAAATCTCCCACCTGTGTACATACCTGTTGGTTCAGACTGGTCGCATGACTTTGTTTACATTGGCATAAATTCAACGTATGCAAACACCAATTTAAATTTAAAATTCTACTGTATTGAATGAATAGTGTATTGAAATAACTGAATTGGATGCCAAAAATCTGTGATGTCTTATTTATACACAACAACCAAACAATTAATTGGCATTTTGTACACACTCAAACAACACACACACACACACACACACACACACATTACACCAAGCGGCTTCTTACCGGCTCTTTTCTCCCGACCACTGAAAACCACATGGTTCTGCGTTCTCCTCGCGAGTCTGTCAGCTATGAACTGAGGATCCAACTACTAACGGTCCAGGAAAACGTAATCAACTCTTTGAAAGCAGGCAGGTCTACAGAGGAATGAACCCCAGGCTACATGCTACAACAGCACATATCACAAGCCAGTGTAGAAAATATCTCACTGAGGCGCTTACATAACCCCCTCCAGATGCAGGAGGTTCCAACACTTGAGGTAAACTTTTAACACTGCTGTCCACCGGGCAGAACCTTCTCTCCTCTGTAGATCCTCCTCTTTTCTCCCCCCTCCCTCCTCCTGTTTCCCTGCCTCTTTTCCTTGTGTTTCCCTCTATTCCACCTCACACTCACTTGACCGACAGATTCCCAGACGAGAAAGCGGTCAGGGCAGGTTTAGATATGAAAATAAACAGTTCCTATACATGTTCTCCACCCACAACTACACCTCCACCGGTTGGAGCTTGAACTGCCCCTGAACCCGTGACATCTGGAGGGAAAAACGATCGTTCTTCAACCCAGCAAAGCAACCAACAGATGCTTCTGAACTGCTAAGCAGTGACACTCAACAACTACCCGTTTCTAAAAAAACTAGTTCCTATTTCCAACGGGTCACTGTTGATCCTTTACAAGCACGGTGAATGTGCAAATGTTCTGTGCTGAGCTGCATGCATCGTTTAATACTAGTGATAGTGTACATTATAAACAAAACATCACAGTGCAAACATCAACCAAAACTGACCTTCCTAAACAAGCAAAACTTTTAATAACTGGATAACAATTGCAGCTCTCCATTAACATAAACCAAATTACATCACAATTTATAAAGGGGTGATGAACTACCCACTTAACAATTTGAGGTTGTAAGAATGTTTCCTTAATGTTTCCATCAATAATAAAAATGTTAAAAATATCATTTTTAATGTTCTAGGAACGTTCCAAACATCCAGGTTTTTTTAGACATTTAAAACATTCCATTTACAACTTATGGTTATAATTACTAACAGTACTGCAAGAACGTTTTTGATAACTCAGAGAACTTTTAGAGAATGTTAGCCAATGTCTTGAGAACGTTCCCTGTTAGTTGGCTAGGGGTTTTTTCTTCTCATGGTGAAAGCAGAAGATCAGAACCGAGCTCGACGCTGACGCAAAAATAAACGTGATTTGCGTTTTGAATTTGAATGTCTGCCAAAGCTACAAAGTTCTCCCGAAAGCACATCCTGGTGTTTGACAAGAACGCTAGTGTTGTGGAAACAACATCGTTTGTTATGACCTGCACGGCACGGAGGAACTACGCCACACCTTCACCGCTTAGACTACAGCGGTCACCAACATCAGCTACCAAAAACGTCACACACTGTTTTCCCTCAGAGAAAGTCAGTTACATTCAACTGCTAACAGATTTAAAAAAGTTCTGTGTCAACACCAGGGTTTCAGAGCTCATCCTTGAACTGGTTTATCACTGATACAGTAATCATATCCCTGCGAGAAGGTTGCAAACATTGATACAGAAGCAGCATTCGTTTCACTTTACGTCACAGAAAAATAAAACACAATATAATCGACTCTTACCTTGGCTGCCACAATACTGAGGCCCATTCCATTGTGTTTCTTCAGAGTCACAGTCACAACTTCCGGTTCCTTCCGCATTGGCTGTGGAGAAACGAGGCAGGTGAGTTTACTTTGGAGAAGAAACGTTCTCGAGTCGCCTACGCGAGGGGTTTTTCCGCGAGCTGCGTCTGGTAGATGTTCTCGGGGCAAACTGAGCGCAGAGGAGGAGGCGCGGGCGAATGGGGAATTAGGGAGGTTCTACCGCTGCTGGTTCTCAGACAGCAGGCGACCGCAGAGAGGAACGGCGGGCTCTGGAGATGAATCAAGAATGAAAGCCACATGCTTCGGCTCCAGAGCGCGTCAGGCCTCAGCGGACTCGCTTACGCACAGGCCGAGTCTGAGAGAGAGAGAGAGCAGCTTCCCACAGTGAGGCACTCTGCCATAGACTTTCCTTTAGTGAGCCCCATAGAGTAGATGCTGCATATGGAACACATACAGAGGGCTTGAACTACACTGTTGGCACACATTGTTGAACATTGGAAGGGGTGGAAGCCAATGTAGGTACACAGCACAGCGGTGGTTTCTGAATGCTTATGGGAAGGCGGGGGTCTTTATGAATTCCTGGTTTTACTGGGAATGACGGTTTGTGCATTTCAACTTGCTTTTTCATGTGTGCAAAGTTGTGACAAGCGCTACAGAAATAAAACTGAATTGATCAATACAGTTTAAAGCGACTTCAGTCAAGCTATATGTTTCATAAAAATGTCCATTCCCTCGGATTCGAACCCATGACCTTGGGACTGCTAGCGCCATGCCCTATCAGTTACAGGAAAGCACAACAGGTCTCCCACTATTTAGAAAGTGTCTGTCATGTGAATTGAACATGAAATTACCTTAACAACCCACTTTACTTCTGTACATTCACCAATACACAATAAGAACAGGAGTGCGTATGAGGAAAGTAAAGTCACAATTTAAGGGAACCTTGTGTGAGCACTGAGCCTTTATGAAAGAGATGTGGGTGTGGGGCGGGTCGCTCGGTTTGGAACACGACCAAACCACATAAGAGATCAGAGACTGCCTGGCATTTAAATACATTCAGAGCTCCAGCTCTGTCTGCTGTGAGACCAACATTTTATTACAAAACGAGATCATGACATTATTTACAAAAAATCCACTTGTGTAAAACTGAGATAGATGGTGAAAACAGGGGTAATTATAGCGGGAAAGCAGCGTTTAAGGGTTTTGTGTGTGTTTAAGGTAAGGAGAAGGGTATTATTTACAGCCACTCCTTGGGCACTTTGGTTAAATATTGCCCTCTGTGAGTGCAGTTAGTGTTGGCTGAAATCTAGAATGTTAGGTTAAGAAGCACTTAGCTCGTGCATTAGCAACTCAGTGTAACAACTCGCTGGTGCCATTTCCCAAATATTTCTATAATATTGCTGCCGTAAACAGTGTGAAATCATGATAATTTAGATGTTGTTTTTTTTTTAAATCAACATTTTTCATACAATTATCCGTTCACCCATCCATGTAAAACGACGTATTGACTTACCAGTTCTGAAGTGTCCGCGGAGAAGTGACTGTCACAATCGGCTCCTTCGAAATAGACAGTCCACGTCCCAGGAGAGCGCGGATGAGGGGTCAACCTACAAAAACCTGGAGGAGACCCGGCAGATCAGAACACTAAACTTATAAAGAGCTGAACTGCACTGGTCTCTCCCTGTCTCACACCCTGAAAACACACAATTCCTCTCTCGCCGTTTCTCTCGGCCACTCGCTCTCTGCTGCCAAAAGGTAAATACTGATAGGAAAGGCAGCAAACAAACTTTTCCCCAGGTCCCCTTAACCAACCGCATTCCTCTGCCACCACGTCAACTTTAAACAAACAAACTCAACCAGCACTCTGATTCACCCGAAACTCACTGCTCGCACAACAATTAACGTCAAACGCTCATTCAGAATCACACCAGCCCGTTTATTGTCCGTACCTCTCTGACAAAGTGGCTCAAGGAACTCCTGGAATCCGTTGGGAATGTTTCGCACCACGTCGCACGAGTAGCCATCTTCGGGCAGAAGGAAGGGCAGCTGCAGGTCGGGGTCCTCCTCTAGCTGGACCTCGCGTCCGTCACTACGCGCCAGTTCATCTGCTGTGTTCTCCGCCACGGCCACCACGTGATCGATTAACTCCTGCGGGCGTGAAAACCACAAATATAATGTCACACAAGTCAATAACATTCTCGATGGCAAAATTGTTTACGACCGGTCACTTATATGAACATTTACATCTTGGCAGATGCTTTTGTATGAAGAAACTCACTGCACGGTCCATAAACCATATATAACTATACGTGTCCCCTGAGAACCAAACCTACAACCTTGGTGTTGCTAGCACCATGCTGTACCATGAGCTACATGAAGCTATATATTTGCACATCTCTATTAAATATCGCCTTTTATGGTCGCGAGTGGCCGTATGTCACTTCAGGAGAAACCCTTGAGGTTAACGCGAGCAAAACAACTGTGGAGGTGCAGAGCAGCTGGTTCAGTTTATCTCCAACAGGAAACGTGTTATTAGACCTGTCAGGTGTTTATTCCACCTTCCTTTGAAGGATAAAAGGACGGAGACAGACGGATGGAGATGTGGACTTACAGGGGGGATGTAGGGCTCATCAGGAGCACAGTGGTAGTTGCTCAGCAGAGCGTTGAGCTGAAGCGAGTTCAGCTTGAAGCAGGTGTTGTTGATGTTCTGCACGTCTTGCATGGAATACTTGTCCATGGTGAGAAGAGTCGTTGCCTTGACAGACACAGGAACAGAATCTTTTGTTATTCTTGACTAACCATTACAAGTGCAGTTTCAGGACCTCTGTGACCAGTGTCAGTGCCTGAAGCCTCCTTATACATTCTTTATGTTATAAAATAAAATCTTCATGCTAAAATTAAAGGTTTATCCAAGTCATTTACAAGTTAATTACTTATATATTAGCACACAAAGTTCAAGGGTAAACAGACAACATGTTGCCCTCATTTGTAATAAGTCCATAAAAAGTGTATTTGTAACAATATATGTGTGTGTGCATATATATATATAGTACATGGATAGAAATGTATGTGGAAAATGTGTAAAATGTAAATATATTTTAAAAAATCATACAGTTTCAGTTCTTAAAATGACTGTAAATAAAAACACATGTATGACCTGCACAATGCGGCTGAGGTGGCAGTCTGCGGCGAGCTCCAGGCCCTGTTTCTCAGCCCAGGCCTCGATGTGACTGAGCTGCTGTCGCAGGATGGCGCCCCAGTAGTGTGAGCACAGGCCCGAGTCGGCCTCCGTCACCAGCTTGTTAAAGAGCCACATGTTGATGAAGTGGAAGAGCTGCGAGAACAGCTGGATGGTGAGGGCCGCGTTGACACGGCAACGACGCAGCAGAGACATGGCGCCTGTGAGCGTGTGCAGGACGTCCTCTGTAACGCAACAGGTTTGATGCGTCAGTCCGAGGAGAACTGCAGGTTCATGTCTACTCCATTTTCTCTAGTCGACGAGTGTGTTTCTGTTGCATGCAACGTTTCTGTGCTGTTCTAACCATCTGGATCTTTTCTGTTGCATCGAATGTTCTGCATTGTTCTACTGACGTGTACAGTTTCTTTGTGGCTTATAATGTTTCACTACTGTTCCATATCATTAGGTCTTATTCTCTGACGCTTTAGATTGTTGTTTTACGTGACATGACAACTAGACACGTTTCTCTGTCGCTTAACATTTGGTTTTGACACTGCTGTAGTTAACTAGCCAGATTTCTGTGACACACCCTAAATGAACATTAAAACCCAACACCTCCTCATCACACAAAACTGACGAGTTAAAGAGGTCCAATCTGTCAGACCGGGTCTCTGCTCACCTATCTTAGGCCTCTGTGGGTTCTGCTCATCTGGATCCTCCAGGAAAGCAGGCATGTAATTATTCAGATCCGACTGCAGACAATGCACCAGGTACCTGCAGGAAAACCCATTATTCAGTGTCCATATACACCCCCCACCAAAAACAAAACCCACTCTGCTGTGGCCCTAAAGGAACTTCCTGTAGAACCCGGAGTAAATCGAAGACATGGCCGGTTCACAAACCGCAAGAGCGGCACAAAGACGCAGTTATTTCAGCTGGTCATTCCAGGAAACGAAGGAACTCTGACCACATTGTTTGCGCTGAGAACGGCCCCTGGATTGTACCCCTCTCTCTCTACACCCAAACTACAACTGGGCCAATACAAGCCAGACACAGAACATTCCTTACATTCAGCACTTCCTGTTGCCTGACGGCGGTTCCAGGAACAAACAAGGCAGGATTACATTCGGTTTAGCATGACTGTAGAGAGTTACAACCCAATTGTATGTTACGATTAACAATTAATACGTTACAATTAACAATTAATAAGCGACGTTGTTTTGTGACGCAAGCATGTGATTTTTTTGCCCTTGCTGAAAGCAGAATGCGGCCTGAGCACAGAAAAATCACAGCCAATCACAGCATATTTGACGCTGACACATAGTAATGGGAAGCAGGATTTTAAACCAATCAGATTTCACTGAGGGGTCGTGCTAGCCAGTCCAGCGTGGTGTAATCAAAAACCAACCAACCGACAAATTGCCTTGTCGGATGCTGCTGTTAACGGTTGCATCTAGTTAGGATTAACATAAATCAGAGGTAATTTACTGCTTGAAGCTTTTTCGCGTCATGCCTGGTTAGAATAAAGTGTTAGCATGGATGATGCATTAAAACGCTGTCTGGGTAGGCAGCTCGCTAGGTTTCGGAACTGCGCTAATGTCGCGTGTATGCATGTAAACGCTCACTTGAAAGCCATCTGAACCAGGTGAGCAAGCACATCCTGTGCGTCCAGCGTGATGCGACTTAGATCTTTGTCCTGCTTGACGAAGTTCAACAGCTCCGAGGCGTTGGCCATCCAGAAGGCCAGAGCCCCGGCAATGTTCTTCTGCTTCTGTAACGCAAGATATGACGACAGAGAAAGACAGATTACACACCGATAAAGCAAAACAAACAATCAAACAAACAAAAAAAAGAGAAGGGTTACAGCCATGAGAAGCACTGAGCAGCACTCCCGGGATAGACTCGTGCCCTCTGTTGGACCCACCCTTGCCCCCAACAACCAGTCACCACATCCAGACAGAAAGACACATATCAAAAACATGGAGGACATGTTAGAATTAGTTCAAATTCCAAGACTGAGATGAAGAAGCTCGACTGGGTAGCTGCGGTGACTGGTTGCTATGGAAACCACATCCCTACAACACAGATAGGCGATACACACGGTCCAGACCGGACTCAAACGAACTGGACCCCTGCGTATACCAGCACGCTTCTATCCCAAATGACGATGACAGCAACCCCACCCCCAAGCCTAACCCCGCCCACCCCACAAACCACCCCCCCTGAAATACATCAGACTGGCCACAGAACGCATTCAAAAAAACAAAAAAACAAATGACATTAACCACAGACATCAAATAAACAAGGAAACTGAAGTTTAAAAAGCAACAGAACATGGGGCAGTCTCTCAATCACACTGAAGTGCAGTAAGCAGAGGTCAAAATGGAAGATGCCAGAATTAAAATGTTGTCGCAAACAGAGATCACAACTGCGGTTGCGTTTTAGTATCACATGTTCCAGGTTGAGTCGTAATGAGGGGTTATAAACGTTTGGTTTTAGAGTCCAGCTGTAAGAGGAGTGGATTACTGAGTTGGCTTGGGTTGTTTGGTTTCTGTTATGGGAGGATAAACAAGGCATGAGAGAGCCAAGCTTGAACGTGTGACAGTAAGAGAGGACAGAGAGAAAGAATTGAGACACCTCCCTAGCATTGTGAACTCCTACCTGATCACCTTCAGCAATCTCCTGTAGAGAAAGTAGGTGTGGGGGGGGAGAGGACAGACATCCGACAGGACAAAGAGAGAGACTGTCAACAACCGCCATGGCATGGACACATATCACAGGCATGTAAACACACACATACATACACACA
>JAZGTI010018768.1:0-11450 GCA_036877585.1 Botia kubotai
TATTATCTATAATTGATACATTAAATCTGTCTCCAGATGTGCAAAAATGCCACAATTAAACAGTCTAGAACGTACACAATAGACAGACAGACAGACAGACAGACCTAGCTATGCTATTTTCTGCTGGTAATGTTTTTCTTAGCCCTTGATACTATCATAACTGAGGTGTATCTTCATGCATTAGATATTTATTTTCTCATGGTATGTGCTTGACCAAAAACTGTGGAGTTATTCCTTTCAGACATACATGTTTCAGAGGGTCTTCTGCTCCAGGTCAGCTAGTCAGACATGAGAAATTCATCAAGCACTGGGGTGATCAGACTCCATCACTCTAAGGCCTGTCTGAGCTCTTATTACATCAGCAGTGTGCTGTAATCTCTCCACCAACATGTGGATGATGTCATAACCCACCATGTGCTTCCAAAGTTACAGCTGTATCACAGGAACATGTATACATGCACAGAATTACAATTTTATATTTAAACTTATGAAACAGAGGATTTAAAATGCTTCATATCAGAGAACAGTGTTTAATACACAATTTACATTTGACACGTTAGTGAGTGTTTCTGTCTGGCAGGTGCTCTGACAGTAAGGTCAGTAAATAACAGTATGCAGCATGAGAAAACAAATGAGAATTTCTGTGTCAGTAAATTCTTTCTGATTCGAGTTTTAATAGCAAGCGATCACGTGTGTTGTGTCTGTTCTGGTGCTGTTGATCCACTCTGAGCCCAGCTGAGCTCATCTCATCCACTCATGATTCCTGCAGACCAGCTGAAGGAATCTGGGGCTGTCAGTGGATGCAGGAACACTACAGCAATCAATCTCACACAGACTATTCCTATATGTTCCTATAGCTCAGATGGTGGAGTGTTTCTATCTGTGTTTTAAATGATAAAATATCATTTAAACACTGCTTGTTCTATAGGTTGTTGAAGTTAAAGTTAACAAATGACAGATGGTCACATTGTACCAGAATTGTATTGTGTCTTTAGACACTAGATTAAAACCCAAATCGAAAAATTCAATCTTTAACATCCTTTATGACTGTTTTGATTAACAGCTAATTAATTTACTTCTTAAGACTAGTAATGGTTCAGTTACATTTGACAAAAATGAGAAAAAACAGAAAAAAATATGAATAGACACTGAATTATGAGATGTAAAAATGTTACAGTTGCTTCCTGTCTTCTGCTGGTAACAAACTTTAGATTCTGTTTCATTTAACAGCATGTGTCTGTATGTATACATTCACAAAACATACGTTATGCTGTTATTGAAAAATGTATATATGACCTGATAAATGATGCATTCAGAGCTTTTCAAACCTGTGTGTTTGTGTTGGGAGGGGCTGAATGGGAACTGCTCATCACAGATTAAAAACTAAAGTGTGTCGGGGCAGTGAGGTCCAGACAGAAGACATGTTCAGTTAATGAGCTGAGACACTTTCCGTGACACTCTTAAATCCTCCTGCTCATACTGTCGCTCTAACATCATAATTCATGCTTTGGTTTCACTCGTCTGCAGTCTGGGTCATCTCATTACACCAGCAGCCGGCAGTGGTCATTGAAGACTGTGCATTTGAAATGTGCTTTCATTTATTACACATGCACTCTCTCTAATCATGCTGTGACCTGTTATGAATTATATGTTTGCTGCTTTTTGTTTAGTAATCATCATTTAAGATATATTTGACACCAGTTTGCGTTGTAAATGTGACGCAAACTCTACATTAACTACATTAATGTGCTACATTAACAAATATCTCCATATTATACTTTATATAATATTCATATTAATAACTGTGGTGTCCAGCCACCGCCCAGAGCATCACTGCAGAGCAACGGGCTGTCATGAGCGCACGTACCGCGCTCATTGCTTTAGACACTCAAAGTGTACTTGCTAGTGTTGCGTGGTGTTTTCCTGCACTGTACTGCCCCCTGTTGAACAAGAACAGATTTGCATGCTCTGGTTGTTTAGTTTCACAAGCTGTTGAGTTTACCGAGAGTTATGTAACGTGTGAATGTTAAAATACAGCAGACACAATCTACACGTTAGATCGAGTTGTTGTAAACATTTGTGGTTATTTAATTTCTCAGTTGAACATTTAATTTTTTTACATTTATACGATTTATATATTTAACGTTTATCTCAGGTTTTAAAAAAAGCCCTGTGACTTTTGTGAATTTGTTCCATAATGTTATAGATTTTATATGTTTGTTTGCTATTTTAAACTGAAGAAATGTTGTTTGCAAAATTAAACTGAATTTATATTTTTCTGTTGCAATACATTTCGTTTGGGAAGATCGTTGAATATCCATGAAATGAAATAATTTCTTCCCCTGAGCTGTAGTGTATTGGCTGTTTGATGTAGTTTCCCATTTATTTACTATTTTTAATTTAAATGTTTAAAAAGAAATGAAGTGGGTTAAGATAAGGATGGACGCATTTTAAATATATAAAATAGTCCATGTGTATTAATCCTGTCAGTGTAGTAAATAACAACGACACTTGACTGTAATTTACAAAGTTGTAGATTCTGCTGTAATTTGCAAATATGGAATATGTCAAAGTTTAAGATGGTACAAACAACCACTGGCTTACAAACATTGAAACGTTAAAACACAAAACATAAATGTCAGACTACATTAATTTAGTCTGATTATAGTATTATGTAACGCTAGAGAGCCTCTGTCTGTACCGGACAGAATGAAGAATGTTCTGACTGCAGTAGAACTGCAGGGCTGCAGGTGTCATTTCTGCTGCTGCAGGGGTCATAACATGATTCTCCTGTTCAGCTAGTAGAATACAACACTACACGTGTGGCCAAATCTGGTCATGCTAGGAGAGAGTTAACAAACCCTGCAGATGGGTCTGGAGTCGGCCCAAGGCAGACACTCAGAATTTATAGTGTTTACATAGTAAAATACATGGATTGCATTTTTTGCCGAGATGTGGGATGTGTGTTGATTTTGATAATCTTGTGCTCTGTCGAGTACTATATCAATCACCATTGAGAAGCACAGGAGAGAAACAGATGAGAAGGCCTGCAAATCCAGGAAAATAAACCCAAATGAATGAAGAACACAAGCTGAATATTTTGTTCAGTTTACAACAACAGGCCATAACATTCGACTGTACGTGCTTTTCTGATGTCATTCAAATCCATTTTTAATAGTTCAGAACTTGTTCAGTAGCCAGATGTCATCACAAAAGTCCGTTTCAAAAAGTGCGAGCAGACGCATTCCCAAACATCTGTCAGCATACTTTAATTTCCACTCTTAATATATATCAGATATAAGGCTGCGTGCCATGACATTTTCTTCTATACCATTTCAGCAGGCAGCGAGCTATAAAGAATATTGTATATGTGTGAACGAAGCCAGTTGGGGCTGTGTTTCATCCTGTGTGGACGAGAGGGTTTCTGTTTTCTCTCAGTGGACTCTTGGGGTCAAATAGAAGCTTTGAAAAGACATCCACCAAGACATTGCCTTATAAGCAATTACATTACAGATTCCATTATACACAGAAGCCATAACATACATTAATTTCAATCATTTGACTACAGAGTAAACTGTACTTTAAAGGTTAGGGAAACACACAAGACTGAGAAGATTTGATGCAAAACAGCATCGTTTTCTTTGAGGAATTTGTACAAGTTCTTCCCAGTTCCTGCATCTGTGTACTTTTGTGTCATTAATAGACAAACTCTTTCTTGTTTGAGAAATTGTTATAATGATCTGATCTTAGAGAAAAAATGTCTTCATGCTTCATGTCACAGACCCCCAAAAACATTTCCTGAAGCAATTCCATATTTTCCAGAATAAATGTGTGTGTCACAATTATTTCTAAAAGGAGCTCATAAGAAATGCACTGATGCATTTATATTTATAGATGCTGCCAATTCAACACAGAGAATTTGTAGAACAGTCTTCAAACTCTTTGTAAGATATAAACAACCATTGCAAGCAATCATGAGCATGTGTCCACCATACACCTGTAATGAAGATCTTTGTCTCAGGTTAGGTTCTTCATCTGAGCATACAGAGAAACTCTAACTCTGTTATGGCTTTAGCAAACTGTAGAATCGCCTTCTGGAATGGAAATTAATGAAGCTGACTTATCCGTACACGTTGTTTAGATGAGCTCAGTACAAGTGTGAGACAGTCTAAATATAAAATCCATCAGACGGCTTGCCTAAGACATTCCACATTTTAGTTACCACAGTTTCTGCTGTGTCTTCCAAGAATTCATTCTTCTTTAATTTATCATTTCCAAACCAACAACACAATCAAATCTCCAGCAATATCCATAGGCCACTTTCTCCTCATCGCCTTCACAGACAGAGAGACCAAAGCAAAGTAATTTGCTGCTGAGGAAATAATAAATGAAATAATAATAATATATCATGAAATCCATCTCGGTCACGGTCTATGAGCTGATGTTGAGTGTGGGGATCATTTGATGGTAAAGCTGTTGAAAGGCCTCGGGGGTTTGAGGGCATGTCCTTCTAACAGGATTATGGAGAGGTGAGTGGTGTGTCGCTGCTGGATAATTCCATATGATCGGCTCACTCCATCTTTGACACAGACAGCAGACTCCCATCCCATCCCTGCTTTATGTGACCACACTCATATTTTCCTTCATTCAAGGAAGTTGGGCCGAGGAGCTGATGTGTGAATCTGTTTTCACACTTGGTTCTAATTCTGATTTCATCTTCCTTTTCCCGCCTCTGTTCTCCTTTCACATTGTGTAATTATTGGGTCTGAACATTTGTGAGTACTGGTGGCTGCTGTTTACAAATGTTGCTAGGTAACGGCTAAGAGGGAACGACGTCACTGTTATTTAAGTATTCGTCTCTTTGGATTTACTGCACAAACTTTACCGACGCTGAATGGCATTTGAGCTCATCTGGCGCAAGCGCATTACTCGAGATGGGAAATATGTCAGCTTTCCAAACACAGTTTATTGGGAGGCAAGCGTCTATGAAAATGCAGTACACAGAACCATACGCAAATGAAAATCACACGTCATTGATAGTCATTTATGTACACAAGTGAATGTAAGATTTACTGCTTTTATAACAATTATTATGAAACACCCAGCCAATGAACTACACTGTGACCTTGAAAGATCCTCAGCAAAGACTCTCACAGGAAAGCTTCAGAAACCTTCAGACTGTCATAAAGTTCCTCATAGAAAATAAAATTAACAAATGAGATTAAAAGAGCAAATGGAGATTTTTTTCAGATTGTTCTTCTCCTGTAGTGATGCAGAAGACGCATAAAGACTGTGCTCAGTTCTGCAATTCAATTACCGGAGAACATTTCTGAAGTTCTCTGCACTGTGTCCACGTTCATTTTATAGCTACTCTTGCTGTATGGAACCTTCAAGGCGGGGTGTGTTGGAGGAGGCGTGGCTTTGGAGAGCACTCTGAAGTGAGGGCAGGATTTTATGCTTTCAAGGTTAGCTTGCTATTGCTAGCCGTTCTGAAATTGCCTGTCCCACCTTTAAGAGAAGCATCTCTTAGTCAAAGATGATTCATACTTGTAGATTATATTCCTCACATTTACAGTATAAAAGGTGAAGGTTTATATGCATTTAGTTATCTGCATAGAGGAACATAACTAGTGTTTTGCTCACAGGACGTGATGAGGTGGAGATGGAGAGGTGGACCTGTGCCCCCAGGTCATCATGAGCGTGTTGTTGACTGAGGCTGGACAGGATGTTCAGTGGCTTGTTTGTTTTTCCTACTTGGATTGGACAAATACTGTGGTCTGTGTGCCGGGGGGCCTCTGAAGTCGTCTTCTGCACAGAGAATGTAAACAGATGAGCACACAGTCCACACCATTCTATGCATCTGTGTACAGAGATACTGTATTAAGAAATTAAACACCCTCATCTATATATCATAGTAAGAAGATCAATTGACACGCCATTCTGTGATGATGTCAAACTGATGATGTCATCAGTGTGGTAATATATATACACAGGCACACATACAGCACGTGTGTGTTCTGTTAGTGTACTGCAGTGATGCACACTGTTGTCAACACAGTGGTGCTTCCAGGTTCCTCCAGGCTCACCTGCAGGTTCAAATCAAAACACACACGGCATTTTAATGATTGTACGGGCCAAACAGTTTATGTGTCCAGCAGGCAAAGTGTTTACATTTTCCAGATACCACTGATCCAAAGCATCAAACACACTTTCACCCATTTACAGCTGTGGCCATAAACAGTTTGAAGCGAGAGCTGAAATGATTTCCCCCCAAAAAAGTCTTGTGTTTACCAAACGCGTGAAACACTGTTACACAGCCACATAATGATGAAGCGCTAAAGTGTCATTTGAAGATGGAGCTACAAGTAGATCAGAAGATTTCAGTCCTACAAGCTCTTTTAGATCAGACATGACTCGGCTTTGGCTCTACATGTATTTTGCAAAATGTCAGTGAAACAATTAGCAACTAACCAAAAGTGCAATCATTAATACATATACAGTAAGTTTACTTAGCAGTCAGGAGTAGCAAATGCTTAGATAACCATGGCAACAGAGATACAAAACTCATTCTGCATGAGTACCATCTGTAAATAAAGTGTGGTGAAGTGCAAATGACAAACAAGGTGGAAGATTAGGTGAAAAATGCAGTTAAATGACACCCATAAACATCTTAACACAACATGGTCTTTTATGCAGAGAATAGAGGTGTTTTGCTGGTCAACCCACCAGACAAGCACCAAAAAATGTTCAACTGCATGCTGGGAAGCTGTTTTTTGCAAACATGATTTACAACTCTTTAACATTAATATGTCGGTGCAAATGTCTGAAAACAATCTTCACCAGGAGCAGCACAGATCATTCTCAAGAAACGCTCATGTGTGTCTGGAGTTTGTTTTAGTTTTTGTTAATCACCTCATTTTAAAAAGGTCACTGCTTCACAAATGTGAGCACAAATTCTGCTTTGAGAAACATTATGCATGTAGCATTCTGGTAAAAAGAAATTCTATGGTCATTAAAATGACGTTAGGATGAGTGTGGGGAGGGCTGGAGTCTAAATATGTTTTATAGTAATATTTCTATTGTAAACAGTAACCAGAGCTTCTGATACGTATCAAATAATGGAAACATTATTTACTAACCTGTACCAAAGTTCAGTACACTTTTAATTACATCATGGGCACAAAAGGATCCCGAACAGCAGTGATTCCTGAAAATGGCTCATCCATTAACACGCATGGATTCATCCTCACTGCGTTTTACAAAAACAATGATGGGAACCAAACATCATCAGTCCACATGACCAGCGGCACCTTAATACTTTCAGCAGTGTCTCACTGAGCGTGTTTCTCAGAGGCAGTTTAATGTTAGTTTTAAGAGAATGAAAGAACATTTTTGGGTCATTAAATGACATTTCTTCTGTCATTTAAACTGTTTTTAAATGATTGGGCGCATGGTTAATTATTAACCTAATTAGGCTGCTGTCCAAACAATGTGGTTTTCTGCAGCTTGGTTTCTGTTTTAGAGAAAAATACTAACATGCTAAACATGTAAATGTGCTTTCATTGCTTACAAAATGGATGAAAGAGTTACTCAACAATGTCATTTACTGATGGTTGGGCTGTCCAGCAGTGACATTTCATTCACATTTATTCTTGGCATGTTCAGTGCTCACTGTTCACACACACAGACTGTGTGTCACAGACTCCGCAGGTGCTAATACACTCATTTATCTTGCTAATGTTTCGGAAATGAACTTTGAGCGTGTGACTGGAAACATGTATGCAACCATACTGTGTGCACAGCTCTCTCGGTCATGTCATGATGGGAAACATTTTTCTCCAGATTATTCGGTTTATTGGGAATCCAACAGAACAGATTTATAACTCAATGTATTTATGACTAACTGTTGTGCATGTTTTCCTCTTCTCTACTAGTAGCTCCTCTTTTTTATCTAGTAAATATTTCTGATGTTTATTTATTACAATAAATAAGAAATAGCATGTTTTTTCTGACCGCTTGCTGTTAAACAGGAGTATTGCAGACATTGGTGCTGTAACACTGTCTTGCACGTTTCAGCACGTTTAATCATCTGTTGTGTTTTGTATATCTGCCTCTCATCTTGACCCCGCAAGAGAGATCATGAGAACCCATTAAGATTCTGACTGTCTGACTGCACAAGTTCATGGACCGGTTTGTTTACATCTCCAGGACACGTAGCATCAAATAAGAAAAAGTCGATTGGCCACTTGTTGATCATTTTCATACCTAACAAAAAACTCCAGAGCACTGAAACAAGAATTCTTAAATACCAGCTACAAATGAAATCTTTGATTCTCATCTTTGATGTTAACTGTATCATCTCATCTTTCTCCGTATCGCTCCACAGATTCTCATTTGGCACAATATGTTATATAAATATAGTGTTGCATGCTTGTTTTACATTGTAGTCCATTGGTGTGAATTGTACTGATAACTGAGAAATGCATCCTGTTTCATCCTGTGAGGAGGTCTGGACACTAGAGGAAGTCGTTGATAACTGAACATCTGTATAACACACGCAGTGTGTTTAGGAGTGCTCAATGTTTATGTGAGCGGCTGACACGAGTGAATGTTTTATTACAGCAGATATTCATGGCAGTCAATTTATTGCCTTTTGTTAATGCAGCATAATTGCCTTCTTGAATGAGGCATATTAAGCTCTCAAGCTTATTAGCACACACTGTTAAAAGCTGATAATTATACATTATGGCAAGTAATTAGCCCAACGAGTGAAGCATGCCCATTCTAAAGATCTAATGTAAACTGTTTCTATAAACACAGACTGCAGGAGAATTAAAGGTAAAAAGTTCTCTGCACTGATGCTGAGGAGAGACATCTGCTGTTGTTTGTGGTGCTTGAACAAAACATTGTGTTACTTTTAAATGCACAGTGACATTTAGTAGCTCATAGCATGATTTATTGTGATATAGGGCACAATTTATAATCTCTGAAAACCTCCAGGTAACTGAAAAAAGTTGTTTTTGCACCTTATTGTTTGCCGTGTGCAATAAATAAAATGTTTTTTTTTTAAGTTTTCTCTTTCAGTTTTGCTAAATAAACCTTGTCTTAAATTTTCTCCTAAAACTCCAGAGGAGAAATAAAAATATAAAATAAAAGAATTATTGAAATACAGTAAGAACTTCAAACGCATGTGGACAGTATAGCTCAGATCATTTGATTTGGAAAAATCTGATGAGAAATCTGAGATTATATAAAAAATGTTGACCTTTGATTGTAGATTTGGCAAACAGTTTTTTTAAACCATGTGACGCTAATGGGAAAACTCTCCTCTGCTATATCTCATCGCTATATGTAAAACTGTTGTGAAATTCAGAATAAGAATTCTACAGCGGTCTCATTGTATCGGGTGTTTTTAACTGCTGTTTAAGAAAGACAAACTGAACACAATGTATCTTGTGTACATTCATCATTATGTAATTCCACTCCTGAAACACACACCTGAAACAGTGTGACCGCTAAAGAAATTAACTAAGGTTTTGATTTTTCTTCCAAACCTTTGTTTATTTTGTGTGTTGTCCCCGTAACAACAAAAGTTCCACGTCTGAAAGTGGTCTCCTGCTTTATCTTGATTGGCTGGGAGGGCCGAAAGAGCAACAGCAGCGAGTGAAACAACACAGACGTTCTCATTTGAAGATTAGGCAACCAGAGTCTGAGATCTCCTGTCGATGTTCTCTACAGGCTCTGCAGTTCTGCTGAAGGTCAGAGCCTCGACCGTGCACACTGAATGATCCACACTGAAACAGTATGAGTGAGAGCGGAGTAAGAGGCAGGTTAGGAGGAGATGTGTTGTGAAGTCACTGAGCTTCTTTTGCCTCGTGGGCAGGTGAAGGTAGAACCATGTTTGTGGTGCTGCTGATAGTCTGGTCAGACAGAAGACTGGTGGACAGAGGATCTCTGCACTGTGCTCTGTTCATGATAGTCTACACTGCACAGGTAAGAGTGGGTGACCGCCGCAGTCTGGACTTCACCTGGATTTTAACTTTCCTTACATGTTCTGAAGTTAAACATTATTTAATATGATTAATAATTTTACCAACACACAATAAAATATGATTGTAGGTGTTTAAGCAAGCAAGCTATCTAGAAATGTATTTTGTTGATAGTAGCATATAGTGTATTTTACATATGTTATATGTGTGTACATATACTATAAAGCGTATATATTATATGTATAATGTTGTGTAAGGTAAGCATTAGGTCTAGATGTCTGGCCATATGTTGTTCTTTAAGTCGTCATGTAAGTCCACATACTCTGAATTTTTACGAGAGAGAAATTAATCTTATAATACTGCACTGAGAGAGGACAGCAGCAACATATGGTCCAGACATGATAATCTGTATCTGATTTGTGTAAAAGCCATCCTGAGGTCCTCCAAGAATTTATGATGTGATCACAACATTTATGATGCACATTATCTGAACACAAATGTCTCAAGGTCTTAGGAAAGGTAAAATAAACTTTTCAGAAAGAAGCTTACAGCCGTGATTAAATAAAGACTTCTAAAATATATAATAATTCTACTAGTAACCAGTTTAACTGTATTTTTAGTAAGATCATAGTAAACAATTCTTAATACTGTTCTTAGATCAGTTTGTGTATTTTTACTGACATTTAGCATTTACTAAACATTTCATCCACAAATAGAACATTCATGCATTTTATTCATTTTAACCCTAATAATTTTAACTTGAAATAATAGCACAGAGACTATTTATATCAAACTATTATAAATCGCAATGTCTTTCATAAATTCAGTTGGTATAGCCATTCTCATAACAGCCAAAGATACAAGAATTTACGCAAGCAATTGTCTTGCGCTAAACTGACATAAACACTAAGACATCTCTTTCAAACAGGAAGGAATGTAAATGTTTATCTGTTCACTGTAGCAGAAACTAAAATGTTTAATATCATCACAGATGATCAAAAGCACACAACACTCTGATATTTTTAATTCTGTCATAATTAAGAGTTTAGATATACTCGTATAAGTCGTATAACAGTTTTGGTGACCGTTAGCTTGGGTGCGTTATTCCTAAAAAAGGGAGAAAAACATTCAACACCACAGACCGTCTCTTGTGTGCTTCTCTCTCATAAATACTGCCATCTTGTGTTTGAAATATCCATCAGTCCAATAAAACCATCTGCTCTCATTCTCACAGCTTATAAAGTGACTCAAAAACAATATCTAATTATCTCGTTTGATTTACAGTCCACACACAAACAGCAAGCAAATGTTGTTTTAATGTTTTTGTAAAGGTCATGGGCTCTAGCTTGGATGATCTGATTCAAAAACGTGCTGAATATCAGAAGAATTGTACTCGGACCCTGACAGCTGCTGTCCCTATTGGAACTGGTTAGTGAAGTGTGTGTGTGTGTGTGTGTGTGT